>JAOCPS010319848.1:0-12822 GCA_025505425.1 Graphium colonna | reverse complement strand
AAACGTCGGGTGATAAAATTTAAAAATAAACCGCGATAAAATCCGTAAAGTTGTTTAATTTAAAATGTCAAATATTCTCGAAAGTCTTAGAAATAATATTACTATCATCTAATTTAAATATATAGAAAAAAAATTAAATACATAAGACTAGACGAAATTGAAAACGAATTGCCGTATCAATAATTTCCTTTCATCTCGGATTCTTTCAGGACTTTATACTTATCTGGTAACCCTGCGTTCACGATATGTTCAAATTCAGATATGTATAATTCATTTTATTTTTCCATGTTTTTTCATTTAACTTATTTTCTAATAAAAAAATGGTTAATATTTTAAAATAAAATGCATACTTATGGAGCCCAGTTTTACAAATTGTCTTTTTTTTCAAGACAATTTTTTCAACAATGAAAAGGTTGTAATTTTAAGGATGACTTTTGTTTGTATGTTACGTGTTAACTTATACTTACTAAATATACATTTCGTAAATAACATCAATCACAAAGAAGAGAAGGGAAAACAGAGACGTTTTAAAATTATATTCAAGGTTTTAAAAGTCTATTTTATAATTATTAACTTCCTACAATGAAACCGGATAATTCTTACACTTCCTTCTTTTGACAGTTTGTCTCACATAGAACTGTATTTTCAGTGGAATACGTGAAATCCCGTCGAGGTCGTGACCTGATACGCCTTGGAGGGTTCACATTCTGCTGTCAGAGCTTCGTCGGTCGACGCAGACGATGGGTCTGCTCCACGCATAACCACAAGAAGTGTCGCGCTGTCATCCATACATATGACGATCACGTCATAAAATGCAACAACGTCCATTTCCATCCACAGTAAAGATATAAGAATTTCCGGAAGCAGTAATTTCGTAGGGTTGTCGAAAATTTTCACCAACAGTTATTAAGCGAGTAGGGTTGTTAAAAATTCCCAACATGAGTTATTGTGTACACAGAGGTGTCGAATATTTCCACTCGCAGTAAATGAATGAACAGGGTTGTTGAAAAATTCCATCAGAAGTAATTAAGTGAATTGATGAAAAACAGCAACATTACTTTTGGCAGTGTTTTTGTTATTATTGTGAGCTTCTTGTGTGCGAGTGTATTGCTTTACTTTAAATGTAACGAGTGTGTTGATTAATGATTAAGAAGTAAGCATTGATCTCTGGATCAATCAATAAAAATAGAGATGTCAAATGCTAACATCTGTAGTAGTAAAATGAATAAGGTTGTTTTTTTGTTCGTGTCCTGTTTATGAATTATTTTGTAACAAGATTTGAATTGCTTTTGTACTTCATATTAAATAATTTTATAGATATATGAAGGAAGTTTTTGTTTTGAAAGAACTAAATCTATACATTTACAATCAAAAGATTACAATAAAGTTCAAATTCTTCTATTAATTAATCAATCCTAATAAATCAAAATCGGTTTTTGGGCAAGTATGTATAAATTATAAATCGATGCAATATTCGTGTAATTCGCCTGTGATCTGAATGTTGGTAATATTTTTAAGTAATTAAATAGTGCTGGAGACATGGCAGATCTGAAAAGTTATGCTGGCTTATTTCCAGACACTTGCGAATACGTCCCCTCGAGGAAGACCGGTCGGATGATGATCAAAGTCGGCAACTACGTCTTCAGTCAGCGCTCGTCCGCCGGTGCCAAGAAACGGTGGGTCTGCTCCACCCATGTGTTCAGAGGCTGCCGTGCCCAGCTCTATACGGTATACGGTGAAATCGTCAAGATCACTAACGACCACAACCACTGAGCGTTGTCAGCAAGCACCTGCCCAAGTACAAAATCAAAAATTTTCATTTCAGTCTTTACTCTTCATCCATTCAAATATTTTTTTTATATTATGTACGTTTTAATATGTTGGTGTACATTGTTGAATGATATTCTTGGAATATTTTATTTCTGATGAATTGTAATATATAAGCGTCTGAAAATGACTTGTTATTTTTATTTTTGTCATTTGTTTATTTTAAATTGTCAGCAATCACTTTACTTCATCCACTATAAAATATTGCTTGTGAAATATTATCTTTATCATCACCTATGAGAAATATTCTTAAAGGGTGAATGCACAGTAATTTAACAAACCAAGAAATTGATAACGACAAGTATCCAAGTATTGACGCTTAAATTCCCTTAAAACTCAGATAAGACCAAAAACCACCTAAAAAAATAACGCTTTGCAAGATAGGTACCCGAATGGCCATTCTTTCCCTCTTCTTTTTCAGTATTAAGTATCCAATATATCAATTTTTAATGATATCAATGACAATGTTACCACCTAAAACAAGAAGAATAGTCTTCTGGCTTGGTCTGTCGTTGACTATAAAAAATTAATCTAAGCTCCTTGGCATCGAGACTAAATATACTGTTGTTTTAGCTGTTATCGTACACTCAAGGAATGGAAGGCCGATGTTGCTCTTCGGTGGGTACACTTACAGAATGCATCGGTGCACACAAACGAAGATCAGATGGGCGTGCTCCAGCCACAAGCACTGCAGGGCTTGCCTCCATACAATCGACGGAGTTATCGTCAAAGTGCGCGATACACATATGCACTAATGTTACGAAATTTACTAACACCATCACATTGTCGAGCTCGATGGATCAAATTTGGCAAACGAGAAGATTTACTCTACACCAGATGAAACCTTTTGAACTATAAAACATATTTCGTAAATTGTAATTTGCAGGTTTATAAAAAAGACGTTTTTGTATATAAAAAGCACCGTTGCTTTGCTTAGTCAAGTTTTAGTGGGTCCAAGTTAAGAAGTAATTTGTTACTCTATCACGTTGTATATTAAATAAGTTCTAAATGTAAAGAACATGGTTAAAAATTATATTAGATATGACTCCTAGTTGATTCGGCGCTCATGCGCCCGGAGGTGGTTAATATTGCCTATTTTTGATGATGGCAGCGGGAGAACGGGCTTTCAGTTTCGCATCAAGGTTGGCTTTACCCTGAACCTCAAATCGTAGACTCGCTTCTTCACAGTCTCTCGCAATTCTGGGCGCTGTGCTGCCAAATCTTCCCACCATGAGGTCTCTATGTTATATCTTTTCATATCCGTTTCTGAACGTCTTTAAAGCGGAGGAGCTGTCCACCACGTTTAATAATAACTGTTACATGAATCGTGTAACCCGCCACATACTATTACCACATACGATTGGATCAATTGAAATCAACAACTATATTATCCTACTATATACAACCAGGTTACTTAGTACAAGCGACACGCTTAACTTAACAATAGATGGCAAGTTAGTTTACGTTTAACTTTGATTTGAGCTGGTCAACGTCGCCCGCCACAATCGGACAGTTGCTCGAGCGTTGTCAGCTTTAGAAAATAGTTCTATGACACTAGGGAGATAAAAATTGAGGATTGGAAAGGTAAAATAAACAGGTTTGTTGCAATTGCAATTTCTTTAGCAGAAAATAGTTTATTTTACTCTAGAAAAAAAGTCAGTCGATGACATCTAATCTAAATCGAGCAGGTCAATGAGTGCAGCATAAGCTGTGTATTTGTGTCTCTTGTGTATTTCTTGATATAAACACTAAATTTCATTTTTTTTAATAAATTGTCTACATATATGTAGACCGTACCAAACTTATTGTAAATAGCGTAACAGCTTTAAAATTATTACCAAATTTAATTAGATTTTAAGAACCGTTCGTTTTTGTAAATAATTTATTGAAAAATGGAATGTGGATCATCGATCGACCGCATATATGATATATGAACAATGTTGTTAATACAATTAATCAAGTTTTAAAACAGACAAATAAAGATATTAAATTAAAGGCTATTTTATTTGATTATGCCCATTATACGTTTATTATTAATTGCTACATAGAGCGTTATAATTTATAAAATTTTTAATATTATTAAATGTTTTATAAACTGTTCCCTGTTATTTTTAGTGAGTGTAATTGGCAACGGCACTAATGGCCTAACTGTATTTTTCTAGCCTACTTTGTTAAGTTTCTTATAAGTGGTTGAGAGTAACATCTTTTCTTAGCTCATGCTACACGTATACGGACGCACTCTCCCGGGCAAGTACTACCTACCGTGACAAAGTCGGTAAAACAGAGTATGCATGACTTTTTGGGTTACCAGATGGCCCCTTCTTTTCCCAATTCTTTTCTTAATAGGTAATCTCGACCCATCCTATCCAATAAAACTGTTCAACCCAATTTCCCTGGCTAACAACGTAATCGCGACTATCCGAATGTCGTGTTCTATGGGATCATTCAACATCTTATGAACCGAGTAGTCGGTTTACCATCCTTTCCATTAAAAATATTTCGCAGATTCGTCAGTAGACTGTGGAAGTCTCCGTACATGTGTTAATTTATGGCCATTATCATATTCTGTAATACGAGCTAGTTGTTCAATATTTGTGTGTTGAATCTTTAAAAAAACTAGCGGTAAAATATGAACTAAACAAAACTTACTAAATTTATATACCACACTATAATTTACTAAATTATCCTTTGTGACTTGTAAGTTTTTTAAATTTCTTTGTCTGCTTTTTGTTTTAAAATCCTGTGCAAGTTTATTACTATCATATTTTTTTCCGTTTAATTCTATGCACATTATTCTATTTTCTTCCAGTGACTTTGATTAAAACAAAAAAGGGCAAGACCAACATTAAAATCGGGGAGTACACGTTCTACCTGAAACCTGGAAACCACAAAAGCGGAAGGAAACGGTGGAGCTGCACACAGAACAAGTATTGCCGGGCCTGTCTCCACATGGTGGACAATAAAATAGTTGCTATATGTAATGAACATAATCACGAAAAGAAATAGAAGTGTTTAAAAACATCGCTTGCCTTATTTAATTAATACAGACACCTTTTACCGGAAATCAATATTTTGGTTTCTCATTTGGATTCTCAACTTACTGATTACTTGTCAGGTTCAGGGTCTTTAATCATTAGCCTTTATAAATCAGCGATGATAAGGGACAGTACTATCAGTGGGAATAATATATTTTTTACGATAGGATATATTATATTTCCAATGTATCTCTTCGGGTATGCTTTCCAAAGAAATATAGCCGTACACTTTATGGGGCCTAGTAAGCTTTTGGATACTGTTTTAAAATCTACCTCTGACTACAATAGTACAAAAACGAAACTAACTTTAAAATGTGTAAAGATTTAAATTCAAAATTGATTTAAAATAAGTTTTTTTTTTGCTGAATTGAATTGAATAATCCATTCTTTTTATAAGTCACGTGTACAATGAACATGTCACTTGATATTTTTTTTAAATTTTGCTTTTACCACGTACAAATGAGATTTTTCTTCAGTGAAGTGTTGATTTCAGCGTATTTCGTCACATCGCGCCAGGGTAAGAGGCAGGCAGTTGTGGACGGCTACAAGTTCATTCTGATGAAGGACAAGCGAAGGTCGAACTGTACCAAGGAGCGATGGGGCTGCGCGAAACGCATGATGTACCGGTGCAAGGCGAAGCTGTATACGGTGATGGAACATGTCGTCCTGTGCGACAACATACATAACCACCCACCGGAAATATAGTTAAGAAATTTTTCAAGCCAATTGGATTAACATACAAGGATTATTGAATTTGAGCAGAATATTTGGCACGATTATAAAAATAGACAGTAAAATGGATAAGTCGATTGGCTACTTAGCTTCAGAAACCATTAGAATTTAATTTATAAAGTCGGCATAAAATAAAATATGCATGACTTTTGGGGATGTCGGATGGCCATGTCTACCTTTTTCTTTTCCCACTCCTATCCTCTCCTTAATCCCGACCCATCCTATACAATAAAACAATTCTATCCAATTTCTCAAGTTGACAACGCACTCGTGACCCTCCGTATGTTGCGTGTGTTTATGGGCGAGGGGGTCGCTCACCATCAGGTGAACCGTCTGCTCGTTTGTCTTCCTTTTACAAGACAACTTGATCTGAAATGAAGTATATCGGTTTGTGTATTTCTTCGATGACCATTTCATCCTCTTCCTTTTATACTCTTTTTATCTTCCCTAACCCTAAATATATTACTCACTACTCAAGTTCCTATTCTATCCAAGGATGGTACCAGTAACTTTCTCCAATTTTGAAGGTGTCCATAACTGACGGTGATCATTTAACATTAGATAAAAATACACTAAATGTTTAGAACACGCTTGTGCCCCACGGTCACTATCAAATCAACCTTATGTTGTCCTTCAACAGCAGCGTTAAGACTTCCCTATTCTTTATATATGACATCCCTCTGGTCTTTTGGCATTCTTCAGGTTTGATGTTTATAATCTTGTCAATTTCCTGGTCATTTAAAAATTCGAACGTGTATATTTGGAAGGAATAGTCCTTCATCATTGTTAATTATTGTTACCACTAGCTTTTTAAGTTCAGGTTTTTTTGGTTATGCTACGTTTTCTTGATAATTTCCAATGTTCAGTTAATACAAATTAATGCATAACTGTATATATTTGTTAATATCTCGTTTGTTTTTTTTTTAATTTCGAAATAAATGTTATTCCAAGAGAGTTATATTAATTTTACTTTCAATATTATTTTGTTTATTATCACATTGTATTTTTGTTGGTCGATCTCTGCTTATTTCCGTCGTAACAAATAAAAATCATAAATGTCTCGTTAGATTATCAAAAATTTTACCAATTAAGATTTTGTTACGAAATTTTTGAAAATTATATTTAGAACCACGTCTAGTTCAGAATTGAGTGCAATTCCAATTTGATTTAAATATATGAATAACAAAATTACACCGTCTTAACTTTTTTGCGCTAACCTATTGATTCTAAAAAACGAGTTCACAGAGTGTACATGTTCTACAATACCAATATTTTGTGTGTTTCAGTTATGTACGTGACGTCACAGAAGGGTAAAACGATGTTGCGTTTGCACAACTACAATTTCACGTTAAGAAAAAACCGTTCCGACGTTTCGTGCGACAAGAGACGCTGGGTCTGTTCGACCCACATGAACAGGGGTTGCAAAGCGGTGGTCTTCACTGTAAACGGCGTGGTGGTGAGCTTCAGGGGTCCGCATAACCATCTCCCGCCCTTGAGACGCTTTGAAAGATTTAGCTGCCAGAGCATGACAATGATGCCATAAACAGTGACGATGTGGGCTTTATCGTGGTATATCATGACGGTAGAGCAGTACAGACTAACCTCTCAAGATAAATATGGTTATTTATGTATATGTAGGTTTAGGTGGTAGAGCGAAAATAAAGTCGGCATAAAATAAAGTATGCATGACTTTTGGGGATGCCGGATGGCCACGTCTACCCCTTTCCTTTTCCACTCCTTTTCTTTCCAAATCCTTAATCCCGACCCGTCCTATCCAATAAACCTATTGTATCCAATTTTCCAGGTTGACAACGCACTCGCAACTCTCCGGATGTTGCTTGTGTCCATAGGCGACGGGATCACTTACTATAAGGTGAACCAAGGTTCTACAGCCAAGCTTGACCGTGGGCTTGGCACCACCCTTTACAAACTTGGTATAAAATAAAGTTAGAATGACTTTTATTGTTGCCGGATGGCCATTTCTATCCATTTCTTTTTCCACTCCTTTGTGCGTGCATTAAACAGTGTGAAATATTATTTGGAAGGACCAAATAATATTTCACACTGTTTAAAAAACTGACTTACATCGCTCTTGACCCAATCCTATCCACTATCCCAGGTTGATAACGCACATACAACTTGCGAGATTTTGTATGTGTCTATGGGCGACAGAATCGCTTATCATCAAGTGAACCGTATGCTAGTTCGTCTCCCTTTCTATAAAAAATGTATATATGTTATATATTAATATGATGGTATTTTTATTTATTTATATGTATAAGTTATTAGCATATGAATAATAATAAGAATTTAAGTATGATATATAATATGTATTTGTGCACCTACCATTTCTTCCCTGCACTACCCAAAGGTCTACTGGAAGATAATGCCTTTGGCATTAAGTCCCTACATGTAAAGAACGTGTAAAAAAAGTATTAGTAAATAATATAATTTGGATGTACAGTTTGTCACAGTACAATTAAGTTTAGTTTATGACCGACTTACAAAAGGAGAAGGTTCTCAATTTGGATGTTTATTTTTTGTGTATATTCTTATTTATGAACCGATTTTAAAAAATAATTTCTAATGCGAATGTACATATCGTATACACATCGAATCTACGCCATTTATGAACCGATTTTAAAAATCCTTTTATCACCTGAAAAGGTAGACTTCCGAAATAATCGATTCAGTAGTTTGTATGTTTAATCAAATAAAATAGCGGAAAAAATGTGTTCCCGAAAGGACACTTTTAAGGCGTTTGAAGTCGTTCTTTGAAATCTCCTGTGAAATTAATCTTGTCTATTGAAATATTAAATGGATGTAAAAAACTTAAAATTGTTGTTTAATCATTCACATTTATAAGACATAATATCCCTTAAAGGGTCTCGTTATTTATATTTTTTTTAATTTGCTTTAGTTCGAGTGGCATGAAGAGATAAAAGGGCGATGGATTATATTGGCAAGTCTTAAGCATGTAAACAGGCAGAAATGACTGTATTGAAATTTATAATTGCATTTACATATACATGGTGATTGGTGAGCGAACTTCTCTTTTAATTGTTATATGCGGAGATCATATATAAAGTTTAAATGTAATATTAAAAGTAAATATTATAACCACTAGTAAACGAAAGTTGAGTAATTATTTACGAAAGCCCAAATATGCATCCTAGCGGACACAGCGCGAGCCATACCGTTTTCGGGTCAATGAACTTCGACAGCTGGCCATCTGTCGCCGCCGGCATCATGTCCTTGCTTTAACTGTTTATTTGAAAATTTGTTAGAAAAATATGCACCGAATTTTATTATATAAATATGATGGCAATCGAGTACCGAGTGCACACCTTTAATATCGTAGGTGAGTCACCAATCACTCTGTATATGTATTATTTATTTTAGATACACTGAATTCTAATAAAGTACGAAAGTGACTATAATTCGGAATATGCATTAATGCAAATGTATGTAAACTATATTTTAGCGACATTCGTGACGTCACAAAGGGGCAACACTCTACTGTGCATTGGCAATTACACGTTCTATTACAAGAAGCCGAAGCCGGGAGTAACATCATTCAAGAAGCGATGGGTGTGCTCGACCCATTTCAGCAGGGGTTGCAAAGCGGTGGTCTACACTGTGGACGATGAGATCGTGACGGTGAAACACGAGCATAACCACGAGCCGACAACAGTATACCGTCTCAAGTATTAAAATGAAAGAAACAAGGTCAGAAGCAAAACTGTAGAAAAAACAGACAAGAAAATTTTAAAACAAAGGTCATATAATTTTTCTACGAAATTTTGAGTTAAAATATTTTGGAGAAAAATTATATGACTCTTGCGTACGTTATAAACAGGGAAAATAAATTAAGTTTCTGAAGTACATAAATTTATTTATTTATTGACATTCATATCGAAACATACAGTTTATGTTTAAGTTATGTTATATGACATTTATTCACGTTTTAATATAATTTAAGAACGAATTTTAACAGTGGCATATAGTATTCCAGCAAAGTTTTACTTCGTTGTTACGCATTTTGTCGTTAATTCCATTTGTAATAAAATTCACTTTACATTGGGTGGGGTCGTGTTATGCGTAAGATGACTGACTTAACTTGTTAAGAACAGAACACTTAGCTACTAATGCGAGAAGAAAAATGGTACTCATGTTCGCTGTTGAAGCTTTGAACTGGTAAAAATCAAAGGAATGTTGGTGCAAAAAAGCATTGTTTCCAATTTTTTACACGGAGAATGACAAGATCGTCTCGGCGAAACAAGAACACAACCACGACCCGACACATAAACCACCTTCAAATATCAAAGATCATATGAAAATATTCTAACTTTCATTGAAAAACTTAAAAACCTAATTAGGTGGCCTTTTTAAATAAACAATACGAAATATAACAATGCTCAATAATATTTCAAAGTTTTTAAGATAAAAACGCTTACCTTATTTCGAAGGACAGACTTGTATCGATTATACAGATTAAATAAAGGACCAAAATTATATCAAATTGCTGGCAGTTATATCCGTCACCCACCTAAACTTCTCTTGAAATCCTCTTCAATTTTCCATTTTATTATAATTTGTTTCTGTATAAAAAATATTTATGCACATTTATCTATATAAATAATTTTCGTTTGTTTGTCTAAAGGCAATTATGTCTGGAATTGCCAGTGCTAGAGTAAATAATAAATTTTGTAAATAGAAATCAGAACCTGTATAGTATAAAGTCCTCTTGATCGAATTACGGCCATGGCGGCCAAGCTACTCAGAGATCAGCCAACTGCGTGAGACATATTATAGTGCACAAGCTTACGCGCAAGCTCAGGTGCACTCTCTGTTTTTTTTTACTCTCATATTCCAATAGGATGGATATCCGATACGACCGGAGAGAGATCAGGAGCAGGACCTACTTTTTACATGGCCATCCGACGCATGGATCATCTTCCTTTTCAGGCGATCGGATGATCAGCCCGCATGCTCCGCCCAGATGCTCTCGTTCCTTCTGTTTCGCTCAGCATGCTCGCACAGGAGATTAAACTTATGTCTGTGAGCAAAGGAAGGTCAATATTATCAGGCAATCATTTCTTGGGACGAAGAAGGTCTAGATTTACTGTGTGTGTTTACTGCAGAAGTCGAGATCACAAAACATGCATATCTTACAAGTGGAATGCCATGTGGTCTTATGTCTCGACTTTTTATATCAATTTCTAGAAGAAAAACACTGAAAGAATTTCGAATCCAGGCAGGACTTGAACCTGAGTCCTCCTTGTGAGAGATAGATGTAGATATTCAAGCCTTTTTGAATAAAAAAGGATGCGGAATTACTACTTATTATTTTTTTTTATTATGTTCAGTTTTATTATGTGATATTACTATATTAAAAATAATAAAAAATCCCCTCGTCGTCATTCTCCTTTCTTTCACTAAGATAATATCAAATATCTTACATCTAGAATATCACCCACTTACTTCCGCCCGCGACATCACCAATGCATTAATTTATAAATTGTAGCCTATATTTTGATGCCTATATAATATTTTCCACACATTGCTAAATACATTTTCTAAATCGTACATTTAGATCTAGTCCTTTGAAATTTCATGTGACTGTCAAACATTTTCAATTTTAATCCCGGGATCACACCCCAAAATATTTTTGAAAAATTTTTCAGTGATAAAAACCGATATTTTACAAATGTGTCGGTCAAGTCCATATTTTATTACAAAGGCAATTTTGAAATATTTTTCCCATTAACATAGTCGATTAACTTAATGATGTCGTTAATAGTTCTAATGATTTTTATCGTTTGTCTTCTTGGAAATGAAGTAAAGTTGCCCATTCTAGAAATAAAAAAAGATAACTAAGTATCCCTTGTGCATTGTATGAAGTTTTGTACTTTAACTTCCATTTTTCGGGGCTGGCGTGTTTGCAAGTTTCTATTGGGAAAACCTTTATTTAGACCTAAATAAGCACGTTAGTATGCTTATATACTCGTACATGGATGTAATTTCAAGAAATTGAATCGATTTCTTGAAATTACATCCATCAACAGCATGGCTAAGGGAGTCAGGTATACAACTATGTTAAACAACTTTTTGTGTTGTAGTCATAAGCGATATATACATACATTAAAATACTGAGATGTATAGGCAGTAGATACGTCTCAATATTTTTATGTTACGAATAAATTAACATAGTACCAGAACTTTCATCTCTAACATGTACTGACACAAAATGTATTTTTAGCTACGTTCGTGACATCGCAGAGGGGCAAAACTCATCTCTGTATCAACAACTACACCTTCTACCACAAGAAGCCGAAGTCTGGTGTAACGATGCAGAAGAAGCGTTGGGTCTGCTCGACCCATATCAGCAAAGGATGCAAAGCGGTGGCCTTCACGGTCGAAGATAAGATCGTGGCGACCAAACACAACCATAACCACGACCCAACACCGCACACCGCTGTAATTGTTAACGCCATAAAGAATAACATCCGTATCCCGCGTATTGCAAATTGGGATATCAAATATTATTAACTTTCATAGTGTACACTGACTAATACATTAGTTGTCTTTGACTTGTTGTGTTTTACCTAAAATTATACAGGGTGACTGGCGAGTCACTAACGATATTAATGGAGAACACTCGGTATTCAATGCTTATCAGATTTTTGTAATTAAAGTAGTGGTATAGTTTTAGCCCAAATTTTACAATAAATAAATGAAATGTAGCTCGCGTGCTCACGGTACCTGATGAGCTTTACGGCTACCATAGATCACCGACCGCCCGGGCGCCCCTCGCCTTCCGCCTCCCCTCACCCGAGCCGTGTCCGCTAGGATGAACACAATAGGCTGGGGAAAAAATCCTTTCGCATATAATATGAATGAACTTCTAATTACATATCTTTGGCTATACTGTTTGTATCTGGCTGGTTTTGGTAATATTTCATTTGTTTATCTTAAGGCCATGAAGAGTGAATTTAATGACTTACTTCAATACATTTTAAAATTTTACTATAGAATAGGTAAAACCACCTCCGTAGCCTAGTGGAATGGGAGGTTGTTTTATGAACCGGAGGTCGTGGGTTCGAAACCCGCGGGGGGACAATGGTCAAAGATGGTCATCGCAACATGGGACGGATAAAATGGATGCCATTTTTGAACAAGTGCAGCAAGATCGATTTATCAGTAATTACGAAATAGCTGAAGATCT
>JAOCPS010319739.1:0-12822 GCA_025505425.1 Graphium colonna | reverse complement strand
ATTTCAAGCACGTCATTTTCGACGATATTAATACTACCGTTGAAATATTCAGAAAAACTGTCAATTATTTCATTAGATGGAACAGAGAAATAATTTGAATAAACTGATGAAAAATGTGAAGTAAATACTTTATATATTTGCTCACCTGTGGTAGCAGTAACGTCATTGAGGAACATCTCACTTGGCATATTATGATATTACTTGACGTAAGACCAAAGTTTTTTTTGGATTTTAGCGGATCAACTGCCCGATATTCTGATAGTAATCATTATTACAAGCTGCGATCATGTTTTTATCTCATTGATTACTCATTTTCAATTCAATAAGGTCTCTAAGATTTTTATATGTTTTATTATTCTTGTAAATTTTATTTTTCTGAAATCATTTTAATGAGAGTTTGTGTTAATCAAATTGCATTGATTTACATTTAGGTATGGATGTTTCAATAATGAAATATATAATTTTATAAAATTTAGATAAAGTTGCATCAATATTATAAACTGCAGCAAGCTCTAGGTCAGTCATCGGCAAACATTTAAGGCAAAGAGCCAAATATGGACATTGCAACAATTTAAAAAAAATCTGTCTTGTTTAGTTAAATTTTGTTTAATGTAGTGTAATACTTATTGAGTAAATATTACACTGCATAAAACTAAATTTAACATTTTTTTAAATTTATTGATTTACAACCAAAATATTTATTAAGCAAAATAACTAATCTAACTACAATTATCAAATAAAACTACTCCTCGCGGTATTGTGCCAAGAATGCCGGCTGCATTTCCTCGCTGAATGGTTATACTTAACCTTTGGGCGAGAAAAGAACCAGCCCTCTTGTCGTCATTCACAACATTGATTTTATGAAATAGTTCTTTAATTTTATGAATTAGTTTTGACACGTTAGTCCATGCACGCATAATAATTAACATAAGAACCACATGGACAAACATGTGGTTCACACAATGGAGCACCCGAACAGATTCCTATGGCAACGTGTAAGCTTTTGCCATCAAGCAATGTACCTAAATTACTTGATAGAAGAGCTTGAAGGTAGTGGATAGAATCCTTTGATGAGATACACCAAGAAAACGAGTACGGTTGGTATCACTGTCTAAAGCTTGGAACAATTCTTGGTGAGTTTTCTACACCAATGTCCCACTGTTTTTGTTGGACTTCAAGTGGAATATTTTCATTAGGGCATGTAGCCACCCTAGACATCTTTGTTTCCTCAGCAAAAAAGAGATCAAAATTATGTTAATGTAAAAGTTTATGAGTCAAAGACGTTATACTATGCACGGAAACAAGGAAAACTGGCAAGGCAATACTTGACATTTTCCTAATACCTATTCCGCTGAAGCGTATAGATAAAGTCGCTTGAGCCCAGCTTAGTTCATTAAAGGATAAATTTATTTTTTTTTCTAAAGTTGTCTTTAGATTTATATAAATTTCGGTCAAAATACCAGTGCAGTTCGAAATTGCACTCGAGCGAAGATGATATGTGAATTTGGGAACAAGGACAAAATGTCTAAGCATAGTAACAGCGATATGAGTATTTAGAAGAAACAATTTTTGAGCATGGACTAAAAATTGATTATGTTTTACTTTTAAGAAAGGTTCCAAAATTTTTCCAAAGAGCACTTAAGAGGTAAAGTGAATTTGCACACATTTCTTTAATACCTGCAGAAATCGAATAAAAATTTTGGAAAAACCGATTTTTTTCCGGAAAACAAATTTTCTCAGAAAAGAAAATTTCGCATTTAGAATAATCTAGACCGATATTTTTACATTCATTAATAATTTTGAAAAGATCATATACGTCACAAAATTATCTCCTAAAGTGCCATCGACCAGGCACCAGACATTGAGTGTAGATTTCAACGTTGAAATAATTGGTTGAATTCTCAAACTATCCCCTGCTGAACGCCAACTGCCAAATAAATAATATTATTTTGATAAAAAAGACTAGTATTTTGGTTATAACATTGCCAGACATAATGATAAATTTTCGGTGTGTGGCTCGCTATCTCTTTCAGCAGAGTATT
Source organism: Graphium colonna (assembly GCA_025505425.1). NCBI lineage: Eukaryota > Metazoa > Arthropoda > Insecta > Lepidoptera > Papilionidae > Graphium > Graphium colonna. The sequence continues at coordinate 10,780 of JAOCPS010319739.1, read as the reverse complement.
TCTATCTATAGAATTAAAAGCATTGTTTAGATCCACCTTCAAAATTACATCGAAATCAAATTTTGTTACGAAGGTTCGTATGGAATGTACAGCCGCTTCATATCCACCTTTACTACCTAAGCCTAGTTAAATAGGCTGAAACTTTGTCATGAGACTAGAAGGGACAAAGGGAAGTGCCTGCAAGCTAATTTTGAAGCTAAACTCCGAAAAATTGCACCAATAGCAAAAGGGCGAATACCACGATCGTTTTATCGCATAAAATTGCATAATTAATAATGTCACCATGCAGAGCTCTGCTCAAAGAAGAAAAATCTAATATTTTTTGGAGTAGAAGAAACTGAAAATAACTACGATGAGCTGGAGAAAAAGATATTGGATATTATGAATAATACATTAAATATTAAATTGTAAATTATTACATACATTAGCATAGAATATTTAAGAATAATAGGGAAAAAAGGAGAAAAAGTCAGACCTATTACAGTGACATTGATTACAATGGTGTTAATAATAACTATTCTTAAAATAAAAAACATGCTTGAAAATTTTTCTTACTACGTAAAAAAATATTTTCCGTTGAAGATACTCACCAAGTGAAAATAACTTCAAATTCGTATGCAAGAAAAAAGAAAAAACGGAAAAAATACCGTTCATATGATATGGTAAACTTATAGTCCTAAAGACAAATAAAATAGCGGACCCACAACCATTTAACAATAAAAGAAACTTATCAAAATCACGAGAGACATCGAATAACCAAAATAGACAAAGTAAAAAAAGTATACAAAAATTGACAAAACCAGCAGCACGAATTACTTACTACGCTGTAAAAAACCCTACTCCTTAATACTCCGATTAAAACTTTTCATCTAACATGCAGAGATCTATAAATCTTAAAAGTGCAAAGGAAAACACAGATTAGCAATGACCACGAGCCCCTCCTGATCTTCCTACCCGGCTGGTCACCGTGGAACAATACAACTACCTCCCAATAAAATATTACACATTATTAAAACACCTGAAAATTGCTACGTACAATGTCAGGTCATCATCATCCACAGAAAAAAATAGAATTTATGTATAGGATCCAAAATATAAACATAGATATGCTTGACCTAGTAGCAGTATGGGATAAAAAATGGAACTACACAATGACTCTATATATTCCGTCATATAGGCGAGACAACTAGTTGAAAATGATATTGGGCTGGCCACATAGCGAGATGCACCGATTAAAGCTGGACAATAAGCCGGAAAAAGATGCGTGGGACTACCAACGCGTCGATGGGTAGATGGTAGCTAGAAAGAAGGTAGCTTGTGATAAATGGAAAAACGTTGCACAACAGAACAGAATGGGAAATAACGGAGGACACCTATACTCTGAAAGGGGGTTCCCATTCAAATAATATATAATATAAATGTAAATATTACTTGGAAAAAATGTACAGTACAATTAATCATAACTTTACTAAGAATAAAAACAAAACTTACTTTGTAAGTTTTGTTTTTATTCTTTAATAGGAAATAAAGAGGCTTTATTATTATTATCATTTAGGGAGGTTGTAACCTTATTATATTTACGGATTTTCTCTATATATATGTATGTTTTGACGCCTTGCCAGATGAGATGACATTTCATTTCCTATAGTTGTTGGTGTGAAAAACTTGATCTTGTATTGCACAGGCAAAACCCTCGGTTTCCCTGAAGAGGTTACCGAAATGTAGCCAGTTCGGAGAAGGAGGGTGTCTACGAATAATTCGTGAGGAGCTCCTTCCCTTTCCGTACGGTCTCTCGGTCGAAGACGCTTTGTATTGCCGCGTCCTGCCATTGTTCGTTGGCTAAGGATAGAAGGGTCAGTTCTCTGTCACTCTGAATGACGTCTGCGTAGAATGCCTCATCTGATTTCATCAAGAAACACTTACAGAGGCTGCACACTTCACGGTTACGCATAATAAGGTTGTTTAAAAATCCGCTCACATCATACTTCTGTGGTAAGTACAGCCTCATCACTGACGACCACGGATGATGCATTCTGTGTGACATCATAATGGTGCGGACTTGTCTTTTCAGGACATTCAGCTCGGTTTGAGTCCACCTGAGTAAGCCAAAGGTACACAAGATGAGGGGCTTGATTAATTTTTAGTCTAATTAAGGTTAGACGCATTAAGTTGCGTTTTACAAATCTTTTCATGTACTCTATACTAAGATCATGTTTATTTTTTTATGGTTTAATGTTCTTTCGTTTGAGGATTACCAAAATGTTTATATAAATCATCTTCTTTCATCGCCCCTGTTTATGTCGTCCATGTACATCAGATGAGAAACCATTCCTTTTCTCGTAAACTGATACCCAAATTTAGACTGATAAAAGTCGAGACAAAAGATTCAACGCCAGACAAAACCACAAAGGGCTCAGGAATTCTCCCTTAAAGAGACCATTTCGAATTTGAATTCAATCATAACTGATTAAATTTGTTTTTGTAGTTAGAGTTATAATAATTTTATAATAAATATAATAAGTAAGTTACAATAATTTCAAAAAAATTGTAATAGTTTGGTAGATCTTATATGTATTTCAAATTTGAATAAGTGATGAATGCGGGACACTGTCAAATGATTTTCTATAGTCAATGTAAGAAATAACTAAGTTTCTATTGTGTTTGCTTGCATCTTTTAAAATTGTAGAATCTATTACTAACTACTCTTTACACACTAAATGATTACACCTGCATCCTTTTTGCTCTTCATATATTATATGATGTCTTTCTAGGTGTAGTGCAGTTTTGTTAGCGATACAGGAAGTAATTATTTTATATATTGTATGTAGGCATGTAATGGGACGATACTGTGCAGGATCATGTATTTGTACTTTCTGGTAACATATACGTTACGCTGGTTGTGAGGAAACCAGGAAGTGGTATTTTACCATTTATCGAATCAGTAATTACTTTAGAGAGAATACCTTGTAACGATGTGAACTTTTTGTACCAAAAATTGTGTATCTATTACAGCAGATTCCCAATTTTATAATTTTCTTAAAACATTATTTGCTAAATGGCGCCCCATTCTTGGTTCTCATCTTCAATCCAGCCAGCGTCTGAAATGTGCTCATTACGTTTTTCCCATAACCCAGCCCAATAATTTCTAAATTCTTCTTTTGTTGGTATTTGTTCATTTTGGTTGATGTTGCCCTCTGTATTATAATTTAATAATGTATAAAAAGCTTTGCATTGGTATAAAATAGTTTGTTGTCTGTATTTCTCTGAAGTGATTTTTTTTATATATAGCAAGTCTATGAGCTGTTAATGAAAGTTCCCGTACGGAGGCCCGTATGGCCCAATACGAGAAATTCAGGCTTTTTTCGAACCCATTATAAAATATGAAGAGGACATATCCTTTTTTTGTTTCTGAGGCTTACGCGAATATTAGACATTTTTAAATTAAACAACTTTACGAATTTTATCGCAGTTTATTTTTAAATTTTATCACCCGACGTTCCCGTAACCATGAACGCTGTAAAGGATTCGAAACGTCGGGTAATAAAATTTAAAAATAATCCGCGATAAAATCCGTAAAGTTGTTTAATTTAAAAAAGGACATATTCTTGTCGTATATAGCATTCCGCAGTACTACCAATATGTAGGACTGCGAAGCAGTTCTCGATGAACTATTAAAAGCGAAAGCCAAAACCGCCGCGTAAAAATCCGCGAAAACTGACTCGCCTTCCGCAAACCAACCTTCCGCGCCATCTGCGCCAATAACTCGCCTTCCGCGACTACCGCGAAATCCGTGGAACCTAAATCCTCGCCCTCAGCGAGCGCCACGATTTTCGTAAAATCGGTCCCTACCAGTGTCGGCAGCCCTGACTCAGTATCGGAAGCAGCTGCTACCGAAATTGAGGTCGAACAGACCCCGGGTCCGACAGAAGGACCAGAAACTAGTGACTACGGCTTCACCGAAGTCACCCGCCGCAAAAAGGGCAAAAAAAATTCTTCTGGGAAAGCAATTTTTAATATAAAAACACCCCCTACAAGTTAACCGGCTAACAGAGCATATTATGGATGGTTTATATCACTGGAACCCTCTACGGGCGCAGTCTTCTTCGATGACGCAAAAGCTTTCTACAAAGTATGGCACGATGGCTCAATTTACAAGCTGTACTCTCTGCAAGTGCCGGACCGGCTCGTACACATCTTACGAGCCTACTTGTCTTACCGGTACGTGGAACGGTAATAAATGGATAATGAACACAATGGCAAACAGATTTTAAACTCAGATGCGTCTGTAACAAAAAAATTATTGCTATTAGATAAAATTCTGTTTATTATTGTCACAATCTGTTCTTTGGATCGCAAGGGAATTTAATAAAAGAAATGAGATCTCTGTTAGTTGCGTATATTTAAAATGAACTGTGTACTTACTATTTTCACCTTCTTACTTCTTCTGTGAATACTTTTTTCTATTTATTAATGCAAAACATTTAAAAAAATAATTTACCGTACATTTTATTTCCAATAATAAGATTTGTTTTAATAAGTGATGATATTTAAACTAGTTTTGCTTCATCATAAAATAAAACGAATCACAAGAAGTAAGATGTACTTACTTATTTTATTTCTTTCGCATTTTTTCAGGTAAAGTTATAATTTAAAGGTAAGTAATGATAGATTACAAGTTATTTTTGGATAACGATATAAGAAATTTTCCTTTTAGAATCAATTTGCTGGGTTATTCCAATCACAAACATGTGTTTTTTTTTTTAAAAACCAGGATTTCAATTAAACTCGTTAAAGTATTCAAACTCTTCTAAGCAGGCCCTTTATTTTATAATTAGTCATGCAAATTAAAAGTGAAAATTACACCTCAATCGGCTAATGATATCTGCTTCAAAATAGAGTTGTAATATTCAACCTGCATAAACATAGACTGCATTACATGCATACTTTGTAAGTTTATTAAAAATATGGTCTACGACGAAATGCCGAGGATATTGATGCCGGTAAGCGGATGGCAAAAAACATTGAATGCTTTAATATTTCAAATAAATATATTTTTCTCTAATAGTAATTTTAACTAAAAGAAGCCACTTTTTATACGAACATTTGATTGAAGATTTACTAGCGCGATTGGATTACTTAGTACTCACAAGTTCTAATTTCGGACAAAAATCTTAACGAAGGCGTAGATAAAGATGTTAGAAGGTAAATTGTGTAATAAAGGTAATGCTAGGGATCCCGTAACGATCGTCAACAATGTTATACCATATTCTCAGAAGCATTAGGTTTTAAAATAACTTTAAGAAATAGGCATGCACTAATTCGCTTTCCCTAGCAATACTTGCAAATCTGTCGTACGTACACATTTAAAAGCAACAGTTTTGTACTTATTAACATTATCCCATTGCCGAGTATAAACTCGATATATAATTTAAGGAGAAGCACAATTCTCTTAGTCATAATACATAAATTTTCACTGAGTATGAATATTAAACACTTTACTTGTTCCATTTGGGTTATATGATTAAAATTTGGTTATTGAAATTAATAATATTACCATACTTCTAAATCGCTTCACGCAGCCAATAATAGACTATAATGTAGTACTTTAATCACATTTATATTTAGTAAACGTGTTATTTAATTTGTAAGTACTGTTTAAATCCTTGTGGTATCGCCTATGATACTAGAGAATATCAGATGTTTTCGTGAATGTGTGTCAAATATATATATGACATTTAACGGTGGTAAGAAATCTTAATTGGGTTTTGTGCTCCATTTTAATCTGCTCTGTGTTTGTAAGTAACTAGTAAAAAATAACAGAGCTTTGTTTCTTAAAATGAAAAACGAATGAATAACAAATGAAATGGCAAGTTTACAGTCATTAGAATTGGGCACAAAGTTTTCAAATTACAACGACAACAATCCAAAACATCACATCTTGTATGCCTGCTTTTATAATGCGAAAAAAGGCACGATTTGTTTACAAAATAATGAAAAAGATTTTGAATTTCAGAAGTTTGATTCATTGTACATTCACATCTCATTTATTTATATTGTATTGTAATAATATCTTAAATGGTCCTGCCCGTGACCATAAACGCTGTAAAGGGTTCAAAACGTCGGGTGATAAAATTTGAAAATAAACCGCGATAAAATCCGCACATTTGTTTAATTTTAAAATGTCTAATATTCGGGTAAATTTCAGAAACTATATAAATGAAACATATCTAGTTTACGAATTGCTCTGTATTTCAGATTTGTGTTCAATAGTTATGCTGAAGTATTAAAATTGAGAAATAATATCTGTTATTACAATTAATCTCTTGAGTTGCCATTTTAAATAGATGAATATATAAATTTACCAACGAAAGAATTTATATTTTAGATATTAATAATTAAAATTAAACGCTGGAAAGTGAAATGAGGTTTATGTAATTAACAAAAATAAATATGGATTACTCTATAATAGTAAAAAAAACCTATTAATTATCAAACGTGCATACGTATCAAGTAAAAAAAGTGATTACGTATTAAGTAAAAACATTATCAGTAGAAAATGTAACATGATAAAACAAAATCGTAATTGGTAAAGATTTCATTATAAATTATGAGAAATAAATGTTGTACATTAGACAATAAAACGCTGTCCCATTTAACTAATGCGGGAGGCAAATGTTAAATTTAATGAGACCTATGTAGTTGGAATTCAACACGGCCTTTGTATGATTTGACCGCAGCCCTTGGTTAATGTTATTACGTTAGTTGAAAAGGGTACTATAATTATTCAAGTTATTCGATGAAATGTTTATACGTCAAATCCGTCCTGCACTTTGATAAACTAGGCGTGAAATTTTAGGCATAAGCACTTTATAGCAATCATTAGTATAAGAATTTCCAAAACAATTCGATTGAAAACTCTATTTGTAAACAGGATATTTTTAAATAACATGCGTCATACTTTTGTTTATGCCAATGTACGTGAAAGGGTATGTCACCGTGTACCGAATCAAATGCACTCCTTTTGAAAATTACCGCACGGCATGACGTTGTGCTAGTTTCATTTGTAATGTTAGAGTGTATTGTGGGATCATTTCTCTTAGACAGAAGTTATTCTCGAACAAATGCTATTCGAGATTATATTTCTGTGAAAAATGTAACCAATATTTATCTTATGCTAATGATAGACTAATACGATTGCTACGAAACACAACATATACATACACAGAGGATTCATACAAAAATGGTTAAGTTAATTTCAGTCATGTATTAATTCTGTTAGCTGCTGCAATATTAAGTTTTAAATTGAACTGCAAAGCATGTCGTCTTTAGTACTAATGATACATCTTTTAAATAAATGGTACATTCTTTCGTTATCGTACAATGCCAATCTTATCTGAAACCATTTTCCTTCATCACTTGACATATACTCTAATATATTAAATGGTTGCTGCGTTTTCATCCACGTATATTTTTCCCGGAGTTTTTTCTAAATTTATATTATTAATAAGTTTATCCGGTAAAAAATAAATCCTAAAAATCCATTCAATCGTTTCTGCGTGATAAGGAACAAACATCGGAACATTTAAAGTTTCACATATAATATGAGTATAGCAAAAATTGATTATTGTATGAAATTCTGATATTTCTGTTGTTTTATACATAATAATTTTGCGACATGAAATAAATACACATGCAAACAATGGTTTCAAATAAATACTTCGTTTTGTATGACTACATATTTTCTTTTAATGTATTGCAAGGACTTGCTTTCTATGCAGTTATTTAAAAAACAAGGCCACTAAAAAATAATTATAGGTGTCAAATTCAATGTACTTCCTAAATTTACAGTTTTTTTATTCGTTAAATATTTGAAATAAAAATAATCATTCAACAAAAAAATAATTAAACCATGTAGAAATATTAGAGGAGGGAATTAAATAAATCAAGTAACAGTAACATAGTCAAAGTTCATCAATTAGAGGAAATTAATATTGAAATTATAACTGTTATAAAAAATATAGATAATTTAACCACATACATATAGTGATTTAAATATTGTGGTTAAGCTTACAGTTTACTTTACGGTTTTCTTACGATAAAATTACAGTCTGTGGAGGGCGCAACGAACATTAGGTTGACTTGGAAGCCTCATTTCTCATGAATGTAATACAACTTCAATTATTATATTTCCATTTGAAAATAACACTGAAAAGTTTATTTTGTATTCCAAATGCCAAAATACTATTCTGTTTCATTATTGAAAACCATCGCCTAGAAGTCAAACTAAATTAATAAATATAAAATAAGTACTGTTATATTAGTAACATGATTTATGCTGTGTTATCTCGGTAATCATAAGAACTATGACCATTCTTCTTAGGGAATCAGGTGCTACTTTTATTTCAAAAAGAAGGTTTAAAGAAAAAAATGACAAAAAAATCAATTTCCTCAACATGTATTGTTGAACAAACGGACAGCAATAAACGTGACTAAAATAAATCAAGACAACAACTCCTTTGTCTGTTGGACTTTCAGCATTTATTGATAAATAAATTATATTCATATGTCGTAAATTCTTTTATATTTCAAAGTATAATACGAATAATTATACGGTTGTATATATCATGTAGTTAAAAATCTGGTTTCTACTTTTAATTTCAAATTAAAAAAGTTTAAGGTTTTATGTTTATCTGAAGAATGAACAGAATTTTGAAGTGCGTGAGTATATAAAAAACATATCAAACTACAAATACACATAGATTTTATATTGAGACTGTTTTATAAAAATTAATAAAATTAATTTCGAGAACATGTACAGATCAAACGTTATACATAAAATATAACAAACATAAGCATATTAATGTTATGAGAAATATTAAGTCTAGATCTTAATATTCGTATTTTTATATATATAACCTCATAATGTACAAACTGCTGCATCTGACATAGTACGCATTGAGCTTTTTAAATACATCTTTAAATTAAAATATACCTAAATATACTTTTGTCATTCCTAAATTTAAATAGAAAAAATGTATTAACATTGTATTCAATCTAAACACTATATTCTGAATAACCTGCATATTAATCCAACAATTTCAAAGTAGTATTATAAAAATCAGACACAAGTTTGTAATAATGTAATAATAACAGGTACAACCATTTTATATTTCTGGTTTTATTTTTTAGATATATTTTATTTTGGTTAAAAAACGAAAAGAGTGAATTCTATACTTGTGTACAAATTTATACGAAGAAATAAACATTTATTCGTATGGTCAATTTCTGAATGGTCAATAGAAATATAAAGGGCTAATTAATACTAGAACCGTTTGAACAAAGTTTTTTTTTATTTTATTTTACAGAAAATTACTCACCTACGATCAACGAAGGTAGTCCTTTTGAAGGTCGAAAAACTAACTGACTTAAATTCTCTTAATAATGCTGTTCGTTACATCGGAAATACGACTGCAAAACTGCCCAAAAGTATTTAGAGGATTCGCGTATGATACAAAGAGGTCGTGTGAAGTGTACTATATTTTATTTTAATATTAATATGCTTACTATGATTTACTGCCTGTAAAATATTGTTTTTAAACCTTTTTATCAGACAAACTTTAATAAAGTGTTTCTGTATTCGTATAAAAATAAAATTAGAACTACCTACAATTTTGTTTCTCTATTTTTTATGCGAAACCCTTCTTTTTCCCGAAATAAAAATAATATAAGTTACTCCTTAGTCCATCAGCTATATTCAAGTTCCGACAAAATCCGGCTGTTTTGGAAATGAGCTGATGTAATGAACAAAAACTGGATTTTCATTATTTAGAATCTTATAATTTCATTTTGCATTAATTTAGAAACTACCTCTTTGACAACAAAGAATTGAAACAAAACAGACAAAAAGGAATTGAATTTAATCTATTTATGTAATATATAAAAAGCCGCGATGTTATAAGGAAGCGTGTATGGTTGTATCAGTATATGCATAGGAACTATTAAATTGCTTATACTGGTCATTAATTTTGGCAAAGTGGTCTGTATTTATGTAATAAAATTTGTTACGAAAAGAAATATATTTTCTACCGACATATCTTTAAAGGATATTTTATGTACATAAATTAAGTAATATTACGTAATTTACATCGGAAATATTAAAAACTTGTATATTTGGTTTTAAAAACTTTACAATTAATGCCTCCCTGATAGTCAAACAAATAAAAATTAATGCTCGAACTAAGATTGTATTGATAATGTCAAAATGTCTATTATTAAATATGTTTGATATTTTTAAATGACTGGCTAACTCAATCGAATATTTTACTCTTGATTGTTGAGTCACCTACAGTATTAAAGGACTGCACTCGATTGCCACTATATTTATGCAATAGAATTAGAAGAATAGTTTTAACCAAAATTTTACAATAAATTAATGAAGTCGCGCACACAGTACAGCGAGTTGCCTACACAGGTAAGTACGCCGCAGGTCATTGACCTCCCCGCAACTCCAGCCACGTTGTGTCCACTGGTGGGAACATGAGTTACCTTATAATACTTTAAACTTTAGATTATATTCACTCAGTGGTAAATCAATATTTATTCTTCATATTTGATGAATATACGTATATATATATTATTATTCGCAATGAATCCGGATCTCTTAATATCAATTTTGTTAATAAACATTTAAATTCTGCACAACCTACATAAATTATATATATATATATATACACATATATATATATATATAAATATATAAATTTTGTTTTAATAATATAAC
>JAOCPS010319410.1:0-12824 GCA_025505425.1 Graphium colonna | reverse complement strand
CGGATGGCCATGTCTACCCTTTTCTTTTCCCACTCCTATCCTCTCCAAATCCTTAATCCCGACCCATCCGATCCAATTAACAAATTGTATCCGATTTCCCAGGTTGACAACGCACTCGCAACTCTTCGGATGTTGCGACGGGATCACTTACCATCAGGTGAACCGTCTGCTCGTTTGTCTGCCTTTTTATAAAAAAAAAAGAAGAGTTTGTTTGTTTGAACGCGCTAATCTCAGGTACTACTGGACCGAATTAAAAAAAATCTTTTTGTGTCCAAAAGCCCATTCATTAAGGAAGGTTTTGAGGCATAGGGGCGAAGCGGCAATGAAAATTGTTAAAAATACGTGAATATTTTCGCGAGTGGAACCGCTGGGAGCAGATAGTTTACTATAAACACGACTATATCTATCAGTGTTCCAAAGCCTTAATTTCCATCCATTTCAGATGCGTCCTTAAAAGAAATATCGTTGTGCAAAAGCACAATTTCCTGGTAAACCACCGGCACTCGTGTGAACCGAAGCCAACGACTGTCCTTCGTACGGTCTGTTCACCTTGCCACGCCGCGTTTCGAAGATTCCAATACCTTTTTGCCAGTGGTATATATTCGTTAATGTTTTGTCTTGACTTGCTCTTATGTATGTGTTCCTGGCGTGTTTTCTGGTCATCCGGACTAATGCAGTGAACGCTCTATTTATAATATAATAATAATAGTCTTTTTTTATTCCAAAGTTATATTGACATTTACACATCAGGAATAACATTTTTTTGGAAGTGGTAAAGCATAACATCTTTTCACGGCTTTTGCTCCACTTATAAGGCCGCGCTCGCCCGGGGATGTACCACGGCCCTTTATGAAGTCGGCATAACTTAAAATATGGATGACTTTCGGGAATGCCGGATGTCCATGTTTACCCTTTTAACACTCCTTTCCCCTCTTAATCCTAAATCCTGACCTTATCCTATCAAGTAAACCTATTCTATCCAATTTCCCAGATTGACAACGCACTCGCGACTGTGCGGGTGTTGCGTGAGTCTGTGGACGACGGGATCGCTTACCATCAGGTGAACCGCCTGCTCGTTTGTTTTCCTTTCCATAAAAAACATAGCGAATTTATCGTATGCATTTGGATAAAATCAAGTAAATAATAGACATAAATATCCCACAACCCCACACATTATGATCTGCCTTTAGAGCAAGCGGCAATCTTTGAGTATTTTTCAAGTTCCAATTAATTATTTTAATGTAAAAATAGCAAACTTCGAAGGCAAATTAAAAATAACCGTTTTATAAATGTAAAGTAGATACAAAATTTAATATTTTGTAATATCCATTTTGCTTGTACAACAAAATAAAACAAGGTTGTACCTAAAATTGATGCTTGCGTTTTAAATACGGAGCACTCTGGACAGAAAAAAAAATTAATGCGCACATTATAAAATATACTTCAACGTAGGCCTATAAACAAAAAAAACAGATATATCATCATAAAAAGCACTTGTACAGGGGCAAAGTTAAGTATTAAGGTTTTTTTTAATTTTTTTAACTGATTTGTTCGCATGTATCTACGCCACTTACAAACTGGTTTAATTTAAATGATCCCACAAAACTTTCATAGAAATCGAATTAGTAGTTAGTTTTTAAAATCAAAATAACGGAGAAATTATGTTTCGAAAGTACACTTTTAAGGCGTTTGATGAAAAAATAACTAAATAAATTTTCTGTGATATTAACTCAACTAAAAAAAGCAAAGCTTAATTGCTCCGGTTGAGTTTTTATTAGTTTTGCACATAAAAACGGTTAATATAATTTATATATGACCCTGAATATTTGCAAGTAAAACGAGAGCTAATACTGCAATAAACCTCAAACTGTTATTGATTACGAAAACAAAAATAATATTAAAATGCTGTAAAGGCTTTGAAGACGATAAAAATAAAACCAAAAGTGCAACAAACGTTAACACATTCCTGATCGTACAAAAACTTAAGGTACAAAACATAGATGTTGGAAATAATAAACGTTACTCTGCACAAATATTCATCAATTTTAGCTAATTAAATCGATTGCAAAAAGCCTTAACACGCTATGCAGCACCAAAAATTACTGCAAACGTTGACACATTCCTGATAATTTACTATTGATGGACTAAAACATAACAGGATATAGATAAAAGGATGATTAGACGTTTCCTTACAATGAATATCAGATTCATCCACTTTGGCCACTAATCTTATTCCAAACTTATAAACAAGCAATGTAAGAAAAAGTACAATAAACGCCGACACATTCTTGGCTGTACAAAAGCTTGACTAACGGGACGGTTATATAAGGATCGATAGACACTTATATTGATTAACTTTGGTCAATAAAACCGATACCAACCCTCTATCGTATCGTAACACAATCCTGACAAAACGAAATCTTAACTAACGGGACATAGATATAAATAGATGTCCCTCTACAGACTATACTAATATTCATCCAAGCAAAAAAAAAACAAAAGTGCAACAAACGGTGTTAGTAATAAGACTAAAAACGCAACAAATGTTCCTTACTGTACGGAATCTTAACTAACAGGATGTTTTATATAAGCATTTATAAAGGTCCTTTCTTATATATTCATACATTTCGGTGAGCAAAGCCGATTCTATCTAATCTAAACGCGCCATGCAAGGAGAACAAAACCAAAAGTGCAACAAACGTTAACGCATTCCAGGCTGTACGAAAATTGACTTACGGAACGGCGATATGCGTTCCTCTACACTAATATTCACCCACTTTGGTTTATTAAGCTGATTCCAAGCCTTTAATATATATAACATTGAAAATAAATAAAAATGCAATAAACGTTAACAAACTTCTGACACGTTCCTGTCACATTATACTTAAGAATAAATAGACTTTTATAATAAAATAACCAAAATGAGCGAATATTCTATAAAAAACTAAATTTTTAATGGAATATTCACTCATTTTGTTTAAGAAAACGGGATCCAAACGTCTAAACGCGCAATGCAACGAAAACAAAACCCAAAAGTGCAACAAACGTTAACGCATTCCTGGCTGTACGAGAGTCGAGAGAGCTTAGGGCGAGGTAAGATGGCGGACGGCGTTTGGCGGGAACGGCGCGGAATGTGGCGCGAAACGATGCGGCGTGCGACTTCGTAGAACGGTCGCGCATTCCCCGCGCCTGATTCACTCGCTCGCTCGCTTGCTCAATTGGTGGGTAGCTTGTGTTGCTTTGCTCACTTGCGATAAACGTTAGATGAATGAAGGATACATGCACCATGCTTGCATAGCATGAGATTGGGGTAGGAGGGTTTTATTTGTTAGGATTAAGCGATCGTTTTGGTAGAAGTTTGTGATCGTTTGTTTGTCATTAAAGTTGCAGGGGAAAGGATAACGCTGATAAATGTATAATCTTAGTACGAAACCCAAAGTAATTGCGAGTAAATAGAATAATTCGGTTTTCGTGATTTAGCATATTGTTAACAACATAATATACAATATTATAAATGCTTTATTGCGAAGGAAAGAAAAAAACGAAAGCAACTCTAATAAATGTCTTTATAAATAAAGTATTTTCTTTATTCTTTAAGACTTATAATACATACAAAACAAATCGCTACTATTCATAATTATTTATAAATATATTGTCTTAACTCGTAATCATCATATAATAAATAATAATGACATATACAACTGGACACTGTTTTTTAAATAAGTTTTGTTTGAGGTCGAACAAGTAAATTGATTAATTCGCTATCCAAACGGTGTTTATGTTCATTTCTTTAGTTCGCTTATTTGACTTTCTATTTTGTAATCAAATCGTTTTAAATACTTGAGATATAGCATTAAAATCGAAGAAAAATAAAAGCTTCGCAATATTTATAATAAGTTAAATTAATTATTCAAATAATCAATAACTATGTTAATTATTAATGTATTGCTTTAGCCTAAATCACGCTATAGATTCTTTACATCTTAATGTTTATTTAAATACAATTATATTTTTTTTTATAATAGATCATCCAAAGATAAACATTTAAATAATTTGTATCATTGCTTTTGTGTCGGCGTATCATAAGAGATGCGTGCCTTGTATTTTTAAATACAGTGCTTGTCACTTTCATCACATTATTACATTCTCTTTTATAACTAAATTCCTTGAAGAATACTATTTTATCTAAAACATTTCATGTACGTTCAACTAAATGTATATAAGCATAAATAAAATTGTCGCACGTGTCTTTGAGATACATGAACTCTGCCAAGTAAGTTTAGCTTAGTTGCAATTTTTTGTCTTCATAATTCGTATGACACGTGCAAATTTGGAAAGTTCTCAATATATTATTTCTACTCAATATATTGAAATATTATAAAAAATAACATAACTACATAGATTCGAAATAACAATCATTACAGAATAGACATAAATCGGTGATAAAGATTTTAACGAGCAACAATGACATTCAAAGTTCAATTTTTCAAGCGAAAATATAATTCAAAACAAAGAGCCCATTAAGGCAGAGCAAGTGGTATCTTTGAGGAATTTCAATTGGAAGTAGGTGTATCGGGCTTTTTGCGCACCTCTTGCGGGTTCAGCGGCCAGACGCCGCGGATCGTGGACTTTTTCCTTTTTCAGCTCCTTCGGCTCCGAATAAAGGACAACGACTTGTGGACTTGATAAATAATATAAATAAGGCTATTGTGAACGCGCTCACGAACAAAAGCTCTGGGCAACAGCTTGATCATTCCATTTATCGCCAGTTATATGGAAAATTTTAATACAGCCCCAACTTGGTTTCATTCAACGAAGGTCTTACGGCTCTACTCCTAAGGGTGATGCTAGATAGCCTAACGCAGCGTTTCGCATTTGCCGGGTCACGACCTGGTACCGGACCATCAAAATAAAATACC
Source organism: Graphium colonna (assembly GCA_025505425.1). Classification (NCBI taxonomy): domain Eukaryota; kingdom Metazoa; phylum Arthropoda; class Insecta; order Lepidoptera; family Papilionidae; genus Graphium; species Graphium colonna. The sequence goes on along the minus strand of JAOCPS010319410.1, from coordinate 7,905 downwards.
GGGTCGTAACATTCCCGACTTGTTTTAAAAATAATATCTACTATCGATCGACGCAAAAATTAAGTGCTTAAATAGGTGATACCAAAATCGTATATGTACCTAGTATCAATAAAACATCTCTACTATTAATAAATGTGTATTGTTTACCCTTAATGGAGCCAGCTTGGTTAAAAAGTAATCGGTGGGTCACAAAGGGACAGTGTGAAAATTACCGGCAGGCCAATGTTTGGGAAACACTAGCCTACCTAACGGATTTTTCCCTTCCTACTCTTAGTCCTAATTTTAGTTAAAACAATAAAAAAAACTTAAGCTGTAATATGTTAGTACAGATTTGCCAATAAACACGTCATGACCATACGGGAGGTATAGCTTTAACTTGAATGCAGGTGCCGGTGCCCCGTCCTTCGTGGAATTTGCACCCACACACCAAACGCATTGGCGGCAGCCTTCGGGCGTTTTTTACAAAATCATTGTTTGATGCCATCCTGCCTCAAATTTCGCGGAATCGCGTTTTAAAGGTTACCTGAATAAGCCGCTCGTATAGATATATATTTGCCGAATTTTTCAAAGAACATAAACTTATAGTTTTATAGTTAAAAATTAGTTATGTGTTAAGTCAATGTTTCGGTTAATTTCACTTCAATTTTAAATATTAATAACAAAAATCACAAAATATCTGTAAATATATAAAATAGATCAGTATTTCCTCGGTTTCTAAAGGAAATAAGTTAATGGGAATGTGTGGAACTAAAGCGGGACGCGCCAAATACGTTACAACGCACGTGGTCGCCGCCATTTTGAAAAGCAAGTTTTGGCGCCAAACGATTAACGCACAAGAAATAAAGCATGCTAGTTCAGAATTTAAAATTGATACTATATTTGTAACATTTTTATTATGTATTATTGTTTTTGCAATACCTAATTCCGTTGTTAGCAAATATAGGTATATTTCGGCAATTTCGCCCTAGCCAGACAGGGTAGGCCCGGGCACCCTTGGGGTTTTAAAGTCTTGTCCCGCATGCTATTATAAAGTGTATTTTAATCAATAGCCTTCATTTGCACCTAAAAACAAGTACAAAATTACATAAATGATCGTCGTCATTGACCATCAAACAATCTTACAATTTTCAGAAACGATCTACGTGTGAATGTTAAACAAATATCCATTAAGATTAATATGTTATAAATAGAATGAGCGCCGTTAACAAAAGGACCGTTTGATAAAGATCTATTTCTATAGTTTCCTGCTTCCCCTCGTGGTTGGCGCCAAAACGTGGCGTGGTACTTCCATGTAAATGGGTGCCGTTCATTGCGCCCGCTCGGGTGTATTGGCCGCGACTCGCTACGCGCATCCTGCCTACTACGGCCCCTCCGTCCCTCTCGCACTCGCTCCCCGAGACGCAGGAGAGAGGGACGCCCTTATCACGTGCAGCGATTTTTGTGCGGCAGAAGGACGCGCCACGAGATCAATGCACCTTCCGAGGACAGCGGGTCGTTTTTGTACGGGTTGGTGTCGGGCCCCCGCCGGCGGGTGTAATAGGAGTCTTAGCGCGCCCTTCCTAAGACTGCGTTTGGACGGACGGGGGCGCGAAGTCGGCGTCTAGACGCGCGGGAAGTAAATAAAAGTATGCGAGCAAAGGCATCCCGTCCACCGGAATAGGCCGGCGGCGTCGTACCTCGTACGCACCACCCGCCCATACACCGGCCGCGCTTGCCTTAAACAGCTTTTATTTTTAGCGCGGTGCCGGCATCAAAATAGATCCATTTCAATACCGGTTACCCACTCGTCTAAATATATTCCATTTTATCTTTGTTTCCACATTGAGAGTAGATGTTGTTGATGCAAAGATTTATATGCTCATTTTTTGTTTCGGAGTTCCGTTTTTTTTGTAGGTCATAAATTTTCGAACTTGGAATTTCACGTGTCCAACATAAGTTCATATGAAATGGAAAGCTCGTAAAGAATAGAACAAAACCAACAAGTTGGAGGTTGTTTGTGTTGAGCAACATGTTTGTTCCCTCGATATCTCGACACAAATTCTTGTACTTTGACCCTTTTCACTATCTGTTGGCAACAACAACATTATTTATCATAACTATTTTTCAATAGAACAAAACACATTCCTAGTATGGATTGTATGATTGCTCAAGTTTCTATGACTAAAGACTATATTCAAAATATTTATTTTTTATTCCATTCTTTTATCGAATCACATTACTGAAAAAATACTATTAGAGTTATTAATTTAACTAAATTGGACTTGTTATTAATAACGCATAAATATTAAATTTATTCCGAATTAAAGAAAACAGCATATGTTTGTTATTGTAGCTGTCATATAGCTTACAAAATCGATAAAATTTGAAATTTCCTATACTGTCGCTACAAATTTGATATAAATAGATAACATGGAGACTTCATCACCGGATATGTTATAGGTACTCAAAGAAAATCGTTGGTGCAGGTCAGGGCTCCATATTTTCGTTTAATTTTCCTTGATTACGTTCATTTTGCAAAAACTAACAACTTATTTTCTACATAAATAAACGGTTCGTATGCAAAAGTTAAACTATTAAGAACAAATGTGAATATTATTGCTTTCGCTTAAAAATGTATTATAACTTTATCGTGCATTACTTTCTTTTTATTTCCGGTAAGTTTTAAAACTATAAAAAAAGATAAATACATCGAATGCAATAATAAATTAAAAATAATTTACTGTATTTTAAACAGCGTTGTTTTATATTTATATGGCTTTGAAAGCCACTGTATAGCCATCAGTGCTGATAGACAAGCACTGGCCAGTATTTGAAAAAAAAATGTGCCGTCACGTCATGTAACCGCAGGCAGATGTGAAACATCGAAATTTATTTGCACAAGTAAATAAAAAAGACAATTATTGATATAATTAATAATTTAATAATTATTAAATATAATAGCGTCCCCACGCCTCACACATTACTACGTATAAATAGCGTGGCGGTGCGTCGCAATGCCAAAAATCAGTTTTATTCTAGGCTATAGATGTTTCACATCACTATTTACACAGAAATTTACAAAAACTAACTTCGAACGCCTTCAAAGTGTACTTTCGAAACATATCTTCGTTATTTTGATTTTAAAAACAAACTACTAATCTGATTTTTATAAAAAAATTGTAGGTCCATTGTGGAAGTGCACTCTGTCAGATAAAAAAAAATATTTTTTCAAATCAGTTCATACGTTGCGGAGATAAGTGCGAGATATTTCTAATTTTTTCATTTAAAATACAAACTAAGGAATCGATTTTTTTTAATTTTATGAGACTGTTTATGAAGAATGCTCTATCATATAAAAAAAATTGGAACTTGTTCATAAATGACGGAGATACGCGCAAAAATGCATAAGATCAATTTTGTTATTTTAATTTAAAAGAAAAACTACTGAACTGATTTTCCAGAAAATTATAAGTAAGTAAAATAAAAATTATAATAAGTTCATGTTATGTACAATAATTTCATTTTATTTAATGGAATATAATTATAATATTGTATAGTAGATAAGAACATAAAGTGGCATGTTATTAATATTTGCATGCCATTTGTGATGGCTGAACTAAGAGCTCAAAATTGTATATTTTCATCCTGTTACATCACTCTGTTCAATAGCAAATAAAAATTATGATTATGATGATTATGATGGTTATTTCTGAGATTATTGTGCTCAATCAAAGAAGCAAACACTTCAGTTTTTTAATATTAGGATAGATTTAGATGTAGCAGATAGTTTACGATGATATATGTCCAAGTCTTGGTTGCTTTTACTCGCAGTTGGATGTACTTCGCTAAATAACTAAGAAGTTTTGTTAACATTGTATGTTTAGGGATACGCAATAATAATTTTAAAGTATACGTCTTAAATGGATTATTTATACCTGTCTCAAGTGTGGCTCCAGTGTTGCCTGCAGGAATCCAATGCTCAGACTGGTTGCCATAATACTTATTGCCGCGAGCAAAACGCCAGGTATCTTCAGTAGAGTGAACATCGTTGCTGTAAATAAACATAACGAGTTTATTCAAAGAAAAATGATACGAAACCGAGGTCTCACAATAGTCAAGCTGTAACTGTAAGGCTTTATTTATTATTACTAACATTGTACAATGACAACCATGGCGAGATTCTGGGAAATCGGTGTTTCGATATTCACGAGCGAATTGGCTGCATTACACAGCACTCATGCGATCCTGGTACGCTTTGAAAGCAAATAAAAAAAATCACAAGAATTCGTGATTTTTAGGTGAAATACGTCAATGTTTGGTTAATTAACACCACTGGTATAGTAAAAGCTACAAAAAATATTTTGTTACAGTATAGGTTTTCAGGACTGCAAAATTAAATTTCAACCCAGTTTGTCACATTGAGTAATCTGCTTATGTGATCTTGGTACATTTCATTAAAAAAAAAAGAATTCATAATTCGCTGATGGGTGATCAATTAAGTTAGTTAGTTCTGAGTTATAAATTTGGCAATATGTTTTTAGTGCGAGCAAAAATATTGTGCACCTTTTCTCGAAAATTGAACAGATAGAGGACTGAAAAATTGGACACGGTTAAGTTTATGTGCCAACAAGTTTATTTTCACAGAAAATTACAAAAACCGACTACAAATGCCTTAAAAGTGTACTTTCAAAACATACCTTCTCTGTTATTTTGATTTTAAAAACAAAAAGTAAAAGTATTGCACTTGCAATATATTAAACAATGGATCAGATTTTATAAAAAAATTGTGGGATCATTTTGAAAGAATACCTTAAATAATTAAAATATTTTTAAAAATCAGTTCATAAGTGGCGGACATATACCACACCTACATTTTGTTATTTTCATTTAAAAAAACAAACTACTGAACCGTTACTTCTGAAAAGTTTATAAAGATTTTAAAGGACCATTAAGGAAGAATTTTTACATTCGGTGCATAAATGACGGAGCGCGCTATTATAAATAAAATTTTGATTTAAAAAAAAACAAACAACTAAATCGTTTTTTTTTTATTTTATAAGACCATTTCTGAAGAATATCCTATCAGACAAAAAATAATTTTTAAAATCGGTTCATAAATAACGGAGATATGCGCGAACGTACATAAGAAAAAAACATATAAGCATTCGAAATGAGAACCATCTTCCTTTTCGAAGTCGGTTAATATCGTTTATAAATTCCAATAATGGTTATTTATTGGAATTTATAAACGATATGAATAAATGACAAGGACAAGAAGAATATGTATTTATTATTGTACAAAATTCACCTGAATTTTTTTTATATAAAAGTTTAAAGTTGTTCTTTAGTCTCACTAAATTTCGGTAACGATTATATGAGTTTGTTTTTTTATGTGCTAGAATCTTAGTGGTTGTTCAAGGTTGGTTTTTATGACAAGAAGTTCTCGTGAAAAATCCACGGGATTTTCTACGCGGTTAATACAGCGGAAAACTGCTTAATTTCCATCCGCTTCTACTTCATAGTGTCTTACAATTCTATCAGACCATTTTATCAGCAATATTCCGCGAAAAAACCCCATTAAAACCTGCAAGCAAATATGTGAACGCAAGCATGCGTAAAGCACCTCCCTCCATTCCCACACTGCTTGTGCGACGCTCTCGGGCACGACCATGGAGTCAAAACACCAAGCGATAATGTCAGTAGGAACATTCAGGATTCCACACCAGCAAGCAGGTTGTTACTCTCACACTCGACGCGCGTTTCGTCCCGACACCGGAGCATCCTCAGGATGTTTGTCTAATAGAATTGTATATTCTGGACTTCCGCAAAGTAACGCCTGATTTTATTAATTCTAAAAGAGTCTTGTCAAAAGAAATTTCGTAGAAGTGACTGCCATTATCTTCAATATAAGTAGACTATTTCAATACTTACGTCCAGTGGGCTTCAGGTCCTCGTCATCATGGCACTTGGGAAGTACGATGTAGCTCATCATTGCCGTGGTGAATAGCGTCGCACCGAGCACGGCGAATGGAAGGTAGTAGCCGCCCACGCTGTACAACGCCCCGCCCAACGTTGGGCCCACGATCAAGCCCAGCCCGAAGAACGTCTCTAGAGATGCCTAAAAAGTAGAACAGGAAATAGATGCTTAAGTAATAAGTTTAAGACAAGATTATTTTCACAGAAAATTCCAATAACAACTCATTACAAGCCACTGTACTCTATCAGAAAAAAAATATTTTTTTCAAATCAGTTCACAATATGTGGAGATATGTGCGAAAATTACTAAATTTAGTTATTTCTATTTAAAAGACAAACTAATAAACCGCTTTTTTTTGAAAATTTTATGAGGCTATCTACAAAGAATGCTCTATCATATAAAAAAGATTTTTTGAAATTGGTGCATAAATGACGGAGATACGCGCAAAATGGTATAATAAATACTAAAGGATGAAAAAATAATTTCAAAAATCGGTTCATAAACGTTGCACGAACGTACATAAAAAAAACAAACACTCGATTTGAGAACTTTCCTCTTTTTTGAAGTCGGTTGAAAACTAAAAAGACTACGCGATGTTCGCGCTCTCGATATAATAAAAAACTCGATGCCTTTCATTTAATACAGAATAAGACGTTTTTCAAAAAATGTCTTTGTATTTATGACTTTAGCCCTCTACTTTTAGGTTTTTTTTTAATTGGAAAGGAAGACAAACGAGCAGACGGTTCACCATTGCCCGTTATAAAGTTTTCTCGAATTCTTAATCCCGAACCCATCCTGTCCAATAAACCTATTCTATCCAATTTCCCAGGTTGGATACACACTCGCGACTCTCCGGATGTTGCATTTGTTAACGGACGACGGCATCGGTTACTTAGGTAAACCGTCCCCTCGTTTGTTTTCCTTTCCATAAAATTGCAGTTCTCCAGTATTTTATCTCTGCACCACTCCGAAGTTGACTGGCAGATAATGCCATTGCCATTAAATGCGCCTTTGTATTAAAATTTTAAATAAATAAATAATACTAATTTATTGGTAAAATATAAAGAATAGCTCAATTACCAACATATTTAAAACATGCGTGAATATATTATATATTTACGAACTAATGCATTGTGACACTTTAAAATTTTGTGCAGCCATTTTAATTGCACAATTGCATTTTAAAAATTACAGGCGCTTTATATAATTGCCTAGTTATTTAATAGATTTTAATTTTAAAGTGTTTATTTTCTATTATATTACCTTCATAAAGTCAGCATTAAGTAAAGTATGCAAGACTTTTGGGGATCCCGGATGGCAATGTCTACCGTTTTCTGTTCCTCGTCCTTTCCCTTCCAAATCCTCAACCCCTACCACATCCTATCTAATTTCCCAGGTTGACAACGCACTTGCGACTCTCCGGATGTTGCGTGTCTCTATAGGCGACGGGATCACTTACCACCAGGTGAACCGCCTGCTCGTTTGTCTTGTTTTCATTAAAAAATATCATATAACTGTGTCCCAAAAGTTGTGAAATAATTTTCATTATACTTACAAACATCGTGGCCACGTTGTTGGGAAACTCCTTGGCTATTATAGCAAAGGAAGCGGTGAGGAATGCTGCATTGCCCATTGCCTCGATTATTCTTATCAAGAAACTCATCGTTATGAACGGTATGTGCCCTTCCAGGTGATCGAGTAACCTGCGCAATGTAATGAAACTTCATTCAAATCTTTGTCTTTTTACGAAAATAAAATAAAATATCCGATAAATTAATTATTAAAGTAATTAGACACAAAACGATATGATTATCCAAGGTAGAGCATAACATACTTTCATAGCTTTTGATGCACTTTTACGGCCACGCTCGTCCGGGGAAGTACCACCGCCCTTTATAAAGTTGGCATAAAATAAAGTGTGCATGACTTTTGGGGATGCCGGATGGCCA
>JAOCPS010319299.1:0-12825 GCA_025505425.1 Graphium colonna | reverse complement strand
AGGTGGCCGGTGGCGCTCGAGGCGCCGGGCCTAAACCTCGTTTTATGAGTGGCTAAGCTCGAGGGCTCCCGGGGGAGACTCGGCTCGGGCCGCCACTCTAATAGTATTACCGGATTGATTTATACGGATTTTTTTTGCACTGCATTTATACAGATTTTTCAAATGCTTTTGACAAGGTTAACCATAAGATTTTATGCATGAAGCTTGAACGATACCGAATACATGGTGATCTTTTGCGTTGGATCGTATCTTACTTGGCTAATCGAAGTCAAATCGTCACGATAAAAGGATTTCAATCATCTCCGTTGATTGCAATATCTGGAGTCGCACAGGGTTCACATTTGGGTCCATTATTGTTCAATATATTTATTAATGACCTAATAGATAAACTCAAATGTCAAAAACTGTTGTATGCAGATGATCTAAAAATATTTCATTTAATTAATGATATTAGTGATTGTCATGCTCTTCAGAGTTATATAAACATTATGTCAGAATGGTGTATAAATAATTTTATGAAAATTAATGTCAATAAATGCTGTATTATATCATTTACGAAGTGTATGAATAAAATACAATTTAATTATAATAAGATAATAAACCACTTGAAAGAAGAAACACTGTTAAAGATCTTGGCGTAATATTGGACAACAAGTGGACTTTCACGGATCACTATGTTGTCAGTAATAAAAACCTTCGCTCTACGCACAATCGTCTCCTAGAATGTCCTTCTCACCGTTTTGACTATACACATTTTTCTTTCTTTATCCAGTCCGTACTACCTTGGAATAAGCTTCCTCTCGAGATCTAGTGGGATAGCACTCGCAGTGAATTTAAAAAAATGTTCGGGAGCAGATTATACACCACGTGAAAGCAGATTAGTTCATTCCTCAGCTGTTTTTTCAGTTAATTGTGTATAATATTTTAAAAAAAAACAACTTTACGGATTATATCGCGCTTTGTTTTTAAATTTAATCACCCGACGTTTCGAATCCTTTACAGCGTTCATGGTCACGGGTAGGACTGAGATGTTTGATGACCTGGTATTACTTGTCAATCCTGCATACCTTCAGCTTTAATATTAAATTTTAGTTCGATCTACGCAGTAACTACTTATTGTATCCTTAGGTATTGCAGTGTTGAGTTTATTGCTTGAGTTTATTTTATTTTGTAATGGGATCCCAAGCAGATGGTAGCGCCGAACCATCTTCCCTATTGAAATTTGGATGTTTCTTAATTTCAATAGCCTCACGAATCATCCTTGGCAGGAACCAGTGTTCTTTTGCGAGGATTTTTGGCCTATCAAATCTTTCAGAGTATGTTGACAAACTGTAGACTTATTTTGTATATTGTTTTCTTATATCAGCTATGTGTTCCTTCACCCGGGTTTTTATAGCTCTATTTGTTTGTTTTATATAGGAGAGACCACATTCACAATCAAGCTTGTACATTCTTTGATCTTGTAGAGGGATGTTGCACTTGACACGTGATAAAAATTTACTTATTTTCTTTAGCGGCTTATAAAATGTTTTAATAGAGGCGCGCTTCAAGATGTAGCAAATCTTGTTTGTGATATTAAATCATTATATCAGGCCAAAAATCCTCGCAAAAGAACACCGGTTCCTGCCAAGGATGATTCGTTAGGCTATTGAAATTAAGAAACATCCAAATTTCAATATGGAAGATGGTTGGGCGCTACCATCTGCTTAGGATCCCATTATAAATAAAATAAACTCAAGCAATAAATACAACACTGCAAGACCTAAAGATACAATAAGTAGTAGTATGTAGTGTGATGGTATGCAGGATTGACAAGTGAAATCCGGACATCAAACATCTCAGTCCTACCCGTGACCATGAAAATCCGTAAAGTTGTTTAATTTACATCTTACTCTACGAAGACTGTAAGTAATTAAGTTTGTCGAGTTGTATAAAATATCCATATATGATACCGAATCTGCTATAGTTTTCCTTTAAAGTACTTTTTCAAGCTTTTTTATTCTGTCAAGCGGTCCGTCCGACCGAAAATAAATACCGACAATTTGAATGGCTACGGAACCCTTTCATGTGCTTGCCCGAGTTTTTAATATAAAATGACATTAAGAATATGATGAAAATTCTTTAATTCTTTACAAATGACTTTTGGGGATACCGGAAGACCATATCTACCCTTTTCTTTTCCTACCCCTTTCCCTTCCAAATCCTTAATCCCGACCCAATCCTATTCAATAAACCTAATATATCCAATTTCCCAGCCTGAAAACGCAATCGTGATGCTCTGGATATTGTGTGTGTATGGGCGAAGAGGTCGTTTACCATCAGGTGAACTGTCTGCTCGTTTGTCTTCCGTTCCATAAAACACTGTTTTTTAAACACTTCATTTCTTTGTGGAGGATTAATTACAGGACTGAGTTTCGCTTTGACATAGAAAGTAAAAAACTTATTTGCTAATGAGGCGTTTCCTGGTCCATTACAGGTTGTCACGTTATTTTGTTGTTCAGTGAAGCCTTGGGTCGAGCTGAGGGTGACTGCAAGTTCTCAGCCGTTTGACGACTTGAATAAAATGTTTGTCGTGGAGCTATAATTCTTTTCTTTTTGACTTATCAAGTACTCTCCCTGGTTGAGACCTAGTCGTGTCTTATTTCGCCAAGACTTACGATTTTGTTGTAAATAAAGTCGAATTAAGCAATATTGTTGTCAGTCTTTTTATTTTTTTAATATAGTCATGTTATGAAATCTTTTCCTTTTGATTTATTAACATGCTAGAATCCACAATTTTTTTTTCAGTGATACTTAAACAACAATTTGATAGAATTCGTTTTTGCCATTTAGCTCCACGGAAATATGCACTTATATTATCCGCTCGCTTATGATATAGTGCTAATTGCATTTAGGAGATTTACGAATATTGGCCTTGTCAGGAGCTAAAAGGTGCTCCGTATTAAGGGCATTGCGCAAATCGAGCAAATCTCGAGACCCACTCGTCTACGGTGCGCCGAGACGTGAATTTAACCGCCTTTGGTGAAGTGTTAGTTAGTTTTTGTAGTTATTAAAAACCATTAATGAGAGTGCAAAATTGAATTAATACTTTCTTAAATCAAGCAATGAATATGCTTTATTCAGTTTGCGGTAAATGTATAGGCCAAGAGTATATAATATTATAAAATATATATTAGACTATAAAAGTGCTCTCTTTTAATATGGTTAGTGACTCACCATTCACCCTGTGTGTAGCATTGTATTATGAGTAATTTAATATATTCAGGAATCTATGAATTAATGATGTCTATTTTATTCCATTCCAATTTTTATTGGAATGGAATATAATAGACATTTTACGCTAGGCTCAAGTCGCCCGTCCCTTTTTGTTGAACAAAACAAAAAAAATAAACTCAGTTTAAAACAAGATTCCCCTTAAGATAAAAGTAGTATCCTCCATCTTGCTAACAAAGCAAGAAAAAAAATACTAGGCACATCAATAAGAGGAAATCATGTGAAGCTTTATTTTTTGTATATAACGATAAATGAAATATTATACTCAAACACCAAGAGTGTTAAAACATAATGCTGTATACGGACAGAATACACCCATAAGCAGTGAAACTGCAGTTTTAACATCTATGCGTCTATGGTATGAAGTGGACATCAGGGACTGAAAAACATATGAATAATTTTTCTATAGGGAATGTTAATATTCTTGTCTCTACTCACTGACGTATGATGCGTGACGCTGCCTAGGAATTTTACTTACACCAGGTGCAAAGAAGTTTACCCACCATACCTAAAAGAAACATCATACCCTCTGTCTAAAGGAGGCCTTTGCCCAGCTCTGGGACAATATAAAATAGGCTTTTACTTTACTACTTTACTCTACGTAAAAGAAACATGTCGTGTTTCATGGATGTAACGTTAAAAAGTTTTAAATCACAAGCAATTTCAACCAATTGTTACGTAAGTTTAAAACTGTTATTACACAGTCATATGTCAGCATTGGATACGAAATTGTTTTGACGTAGTTCAGTTCATTACAGTGAAAAAACAAGTAAATAGTCAAGACATCTTATATATCTATCTATTAAGCGAATTTATTGAAACTAATACGAATCTGTCAGACGGTTCAATATGACCTATTTTTTTTATTAATTGAAAGATTTTGATACTCAAATTTGTTAACAATCGTCGGAAATCGCCTAAATTCTGTCAGGGTATATGCAAATGCGTTTTTTCCATACAAATTTCTTACATTTCAATAGCTTTCTTTCTCTGTTTCTCCGGTTCTCTATTTTAATAGGTACTCCATTTTTATTTATAAACACTCGATTAATGGAATTTAAATAGGTGCGGAGCTGCACAGCTGAACACCGTTTAATTCAATTGTTTTCGCGCGCTTTCGCCACGAAAGAGATTAACAGTAAAACAAGCTAAGGTGACACAAGACTAAAGCGGCTAAGGGATGAGAAGCCCCTCCCGGAAGAGATCATTCCCTGAAGGACGATCTCTTCCGGCGATGGGACGCCTCGGCGAGCATGAGGCTCGTCCTGCGCCAGTGAATGGAGGCGAGACATCGAGAGCCGATTTATTTCCTTGCGCAGCTTCTCACAGGGCACGGCTGTTTCGGCCGTTACCTGTGGGAGGTTGTGGGGTCGAATCCCGGGTGTCACCACTGCGCGTCCTGCGCCGTGGACACGACCGAGCACACGCCCGCCGTGTGCACGGGCTGGGACGCCCAGTGCGCTAAGCTAATTGACGGCCCTGCACTAGACCACGCGTGGCAGGTCGAGGGATCTGTCGCGCATAATGTGAAGGATGCTCCCCCGAGGGGGCTTAACTTCTAGCCTCTCCACATACGAGTCGAGCCCGAAGGGGCTATCCTAGCCGGGCCGTAGCTAAAATAAAATAAAATACAATAAAGTTGACACAAAAAACGTCCAAATTATATTTTTAAATATTAATAACATTATTATATTAGTTTAATATTTGAAAAGCAATTCATGTCTGTGTTTGACTCATATGTTTTTTTGTTTTTATTCTAACTTAAGAAATTTTATATTCATTTAGGAAAAACGTCTCTCTTACGCTCTGGCACGTAATGCGTGATGTAAACTTGATTTTTTTCTCTTATCACTCACAAAAAAGTTTGATTTCAATACCCGAAAAGACATTTCGAATTTCAGAGATATAACGCTAAAAAGTTGGTAACATCAAGAACCTCTTGTCTTCTACACAGTAGTTGCGCAACTTAATAAAAATCATACATAAAAATATGACACTATAAAAAAAATAATTTTTGCAGCATATTGCTCTTAGTTTTCCAAGAGCAACATAACAAGTAAAACTGTCGGGGCTTCTCATTCTATTTTAACAGTTTTTGCGCAGTATAGCAAGAAATACATTAAAAGAGTAAGAAGCTAAAACTGACAAGTATTAAAAGGTGACAATAGCAAAAGCATGAATATTACTATTACGTTAATTTTTGTACGGTTGCTTTAAACACGTTGAGAAAAATCATCTAGCAACATACTTTCTAAGTGTTATAACAACTATAATGTTTTAGCACTCAGTTTGAACCAGACTGATTTATAAATCTCTCACTAAAATACTTTATTAACACTTGGATCCAATTTTTGCCATTTAAATTTTGAAAAGATACAATGCGCAGTGAAAATTGTACGGAAAATACTATGAAATACAAGAATATTGCTTTATAAAACATCTTTTAATACCAAGCATGTAGTTTCGGGCAAAATAAAATACAACAATCAACATTATTAACAAGGGGAATACTAAATATACAATAACGTATGTATAATACGAATGCTAGGTCAAAAAGACAACATTGTAGCCCCAGAGCAAACACTTTAGCTTCACATCCTCAAGCGACTGAGAACTAGCGGTCGTCCTCAACTCGACGCAAGACTGCGGTAAACTCCAAAGTAACATGAAAGCCTGTAGCGGACGTACGAACGTAGAATCAGCTAGTTTACAAATAGGTTTTGTTATTTTAATTATGTTAAAGGTAAATTCGATGTAATTTACTCTCCTGTGTTGCCTGGCACAGAACACTTAAAATGAAGAAGAAGTACAAACAAGCAGACGTTTCACCTGATGGTAAGCGATCCCTTAGCTCATAGACATACGCAACATCCGAAGACTCGTGAGTACATTGTCAATCTGGGAAATTAGTTAAAATAGTTAGATAGGATGAAGTCAGATTTAAGGATGTGGAGGGAAAAGCGTGGGAAAAGAAAAGGGTACACATCTGGCATCCCCATAAGTCGTACATAGTTTATTTTATGCTGACTTTATAAAGTGCGGTGGTACTTCCCCGGGCGAACGTGGCCGTAGAATTGGAGCAAAAGCTGTGAAAAGATGTAATTAAAAATTATCTTCATGTGTAAAAATTGCTATCTGAATTTCATTATTTATTTGAAAATTACCTACACATTCCACGAAAAGAATAAAATAGGTCCTCAGATAAATGGTTTTTAAGAGGTTATTAAGAGTTGATACCTCATTCTCATTAAATTCCTGAGAGTTTATTTATTTTACGTCAACTGTCACATTTGCGTCAACTATCATATACTTTCGCAATGTTCAATAACTTTTCAAAAAACTTACTTATAAATCAACTTTTTCGTTCATTTACTTCTGTCACAAAAAAAACTTCTGCCACAAAAATAACATCATCATTTCTTAAACAGACGCTCCAGTTAACTTGAATGAAAACTATCAGGTGATACGGTATAAGGACGACCTAGTTTGAGAAATTTGAAAAACCAAAGAAGAAGTAGTGAAATACTCACGCGGTTGTGAGGTCACCATCACCACTGGTCAAGACCCTCTCTAAGCTCCACCCCTAACTGCCGTTAGCCGAGACCCTGAACGCTAATTTAAGGGCCATCTACTAGAACTCTGGAGCGTCCAGGTCCTACACTGCCAAGCTCCAGCTTGATAGTCTTGTTTTTGAGACTGGCATGTGGAGGCTAGGGACGCAGTAAAATATTGCACTACGAGTAATCGTGGGAGCAAAGCAATATGTTCCCAGTGACGTAATCGCAAGCAACCTCAGAGTCAAGCCAATATTGAGGTTAGTGGCCCGTACAGCGCATAGAATGTACGACCGCGCAGATAACGGGCCACACGAATACCTTAAGTACTTCGCTCCTCTGCTCGTTCACCCAACAGACCAAAACTCCCTCAAGAATTGAGACGTGACGATGTACAATCTGCCTTGTGCACCACAACTGCGGTTAGGTATGGGTCAGTAGGCCCTCAACCGGCTATCTATTGCCAGCCCGAGTAATGCCTAAGAGAAGGAGGCTACCCTGAGTCTTATATAGAGGGCGGTTATATGAACCCGCATTTACTATGAAAATATTATAATTATATCTATAAACCGTAAACTATGTAACAAACCTCAAATTAAACTATCAGTTGAACTACTCATTATCCTCGATGTAATTGAAATTTAAACATGATGAGAGAATTCAAAAGAACAATACTACTATAATCAATAAAAAGGCGCAACCTGTACTAAAACTGTTATTTAATCAAGCTGTTTGTCGATAATATAACCCTTGAATGTTGTTTCACCTATAGTTAGGTTACAATGTGCGATTTTTGAAAAAAAAAACTGGCTGGAAATGGAAGGTATTTACCGCATTCGGCGCACGTTTTGATGCACCAGACATTTGTTCGTTTATTCATAAATGTTCAAAAATTTGTCAAAGCTTCCCCATAGAAATGCACTTGCATTTTTAGGCAACGTCTGTTTTATTTATGGAACAAATAACATTGATTTCACTTAACTTTCTAAATGCTCACTTGTTATTGTTTAAATAAATCATATATTTATCTCCCTGCTACAAGCAGCTATTTTATTTTTCATTACAACGGAAAATACAAGCGGATTGTTATATGCTAAGTTCTCACAGCTAAAACTTTGAAAAAGCAACACGAAAGTTATTGTAAATCTTTTATATCCTATGTGTTCTACACAAAACTATATGCACGCGCAGACAAAGCGTAAATTAAAGTATACCTGGCCACGCATGGCTATTCCTACTCTCTTTTTTCCCCCTATCTTTCTTTCCCAGTGGTAAAAAGTTCAGCTAATATAAAAAATCTGCATTATCTAGAAATTTAGAAGGGATGTACCATCACTTTAAAACGAAAATACATAAATAATTCGAAAAACAGCAATTGTTAAATAAAAAAACGACAACGAAAAATCTTTTTAAATTATTTAATTAAAAATAATGTTATTTAAACTGTATGTTCCATTTTGCCCATTAAGTAATTAATAAGAAAAAGGAAAGGGTAGGTATGGTAAACCGGTTACCACAAAAGTCATGCACACTTTATTTTATACCGAGTTTTAAAGGGCAGTGGTGTTACCCCGGCGAGCGTGCCTGTAGAAGTGCAGCTAAAGCTGTGAAAACATGTTATACTCTATCACCTTTTTGCTTATACGTTATTCTTTAAATGAAACTTTACGGATTTTATTGTTGTTTATTTATTTTATAATACTTTAAGTTTTTAATTTTAAGGAGAACGAACAGCAACTCCGTTTTATATATAAAAATAAAAATGAACCGTGTCCTTTGCATATTTAATATCTGATAATTACTGGCTTATAAAAATTTTATTATCCTTCAATACTTTAGCTTTTTTTAGGTCATGGTTTTTCATTACACAAGTAGAATGAATATTTAAGATTCACATTATTTATAAAAAATATATTCCAGCCCGATATTCTGTAGGGACAGAACTTTTGCACTAAATTTGCTGTAACTTTGAATTCATTCGTTTTTGTCAGAATGATCCTAACTTGTATATGTTAGGGTCATTCTGACGTACGTGTAAAAGTACGTTAGAGTGTTTGTTTATTTCTGAAGCTTTTTCATTATTAAACTTTTTTCAGGAGTACATAATGTGCAGGTAGGTACAAACATTCGAAGAAAAGATGTTGTTTTCGCTAAAAAAATGCTACTACACGAATCATAATTCTGTCGACACATACGTACGTAAATTGTAAAGTAAAAATTTTGTATCTCTAAAAAAGATTGAATTAAAAGGTAGAGTACCTATAATGACAGTAAATCCGGGGTCAAAATCTAGTATTTAAAATAAATAAAACAAAGTTATATCGAATATTTATTTCATATTTTTCTAAACCTTTCGTAGAACATAAACTTCAGAAAGCTGTTAATAGTTTCTAAATGGATTATCTGAATTGGCAGTCTCACAACTTTTAATTGAACGTAGCTATCTTCCAGATTAAAGACGGACCAATAATTGTAGCGATATCTCTTCGAAAGAACATCCCATCCATTAGTTTTTCAATAGTTTTAACTCCCTCTCTAACCGCATGGTTGTGTAATGGAATGAAACATCTGAGAAGTGAAATATTATATACTCGTCGAAGGTACATAAGGAAACAATCGCAAAATTAAGAAAACAAAGAATAATCGAGAAAAAGTACTGAATCCGAGGCTTTGTCTCGATGAGAGATAACAAGAAGCAAGAGACGAGGCCCGGAGCCGCTGTTTTATTGCAGATTTTGATATATATAAAATTTTTTTACGTTATCTTCGTAGTTTTCTGCACTTGTATTCACAGGTCTGTCATTATATAATCTTAATTATTTTCTGTTTTTTTCTTTTTTCTTGAAGACTAGGAAAACTACGTATGTATAAGTATATATAGTACTTAGAGTATATATGCTATTTCCACTTAACTATGGGCTTCTTTTCACTGTCCATAAACTTTTTATCGTCACAACAAAAGAACACACGTAAAGGCGTGTGCGTATTAATTTCGAAAAATTTAATCAGTAACTTTTTCTGATGGGATTTTTCATCGTCATACTAAACCATTCTAAAGTTCCGAAATTCACGTAAGCAATTTTATTTGCAATAACGTGAACAGTAAAAATTGCTAACATAAAATTCGGAATAAATCTATTCAGCATCTACATATATAAATCCTGGAAAGGATTAGTACAGATGGTGAATAGATGGAATTAGATTGGTTTACGAAAATTGACATGAGTTTGATCCTATAAGACTTAGTAACGAATATGACTGTGATGAGCCTGTGAAATCACAAAACTTCGGACTACTTGTTGAAAATATGGTAATTATGAGTCGAATGTAACATATTTTTTGGAAAAATTAAAAGCAGCTTGTGCCCCAACGAAACGTTAGATAGATAGGTGCTTATAAATGTTTTGGCTGATTTTCGTAGTACCAGTGTAAAATTCTGAAATAATATAAAAGTGGCTGTAGGATTACCTTATTTCATAAAATTAAATAGCTTAAGTAAATACGGTCAGTATATTTTAATTTGTTCATACATGTACCGTCCTTTGCTTACTACATAACTCTTAAATGAACAAACTCTATTTTATTCTATTAGTTATGACTTTATAATAGAGATTAACAAAACACAGTATTTATAATAAACCAGCAGATATTTCATCGATTGTATTAAATTATGTTATTTATATGTAGATTCTTCGCTTATAGCTTGAAGTGCGGTTTGCGATTGTTGCTGAATCAAAAGCGTAGCTCAACCGATGTCGAGCTTGTAAATCAAATCGAAGAGACGAGACTGGATTTCACGAACGATATTTTTCCAAGAAACCATTTCGATTCCGTGCCAAACGCCATTAATCAGTTGCCAGTACTTTTATCGCTGCATAACAAACCCCAACACGATGTTTACGTGTAAAAGTAACTTTAATTTCATAAAAGGCTAAAGTTTATAACGTATTTCGTTGTTTAAATAGATACGAGTAATATAGCAATGTTATTAATTACTTAATGAGCAAAATGGAACGTACAGTTGAAAGAACATTATTTTTAATGAAATTATTTAAAAAGATATTTCGATGTCGTTTTTTATTTTACAATTGCGGTTTTCGAATTAATTATGTATTATTGTTTAAAAGTGATGATACATCCCTTCCAAATGTCAAGATAATGCAGATTTTTTATATTAGCTGAACTTTTTACCAATGGGAAAGAAAGATAGGGGGAAAAAAAGAGAGTAGGAATAGCCATGCGCAGCCAGGTATACGAGTACTTTAAATTACGCTTTGTCTGCGCGTGCATATAATTTTGTGTCGAACACATATGACAATTAACATTTACAATAACTTTTGTTTTGCTTTTTCAAAGTTTAAGCTGTGAAAACTTAGCATATAACAATCCGCTTGTATTTTCCATTGTAATGAAAAACAAACTACCTGCTTGTAGCAGGGAGATAAATATATAATTTATTTAAACAATAAGAACTGAGCATTTAGAAAGTTAAACAAATAACATTGATTTCCAAATGTTATTTGTTTCATAAATAAATAGACGCTGCCTAAAAATGCAAGTGCATTTCCATGGGGAAGCTTTGACAAGTTTTTGAACGTTTATGAATAAACGAACAAACATCTGTCGCATCAAAATGATGACCGTGCGCCAAATGCGGTAAACACCTTCCATTTTCGGCCGTTTTTTTTTTCAAAAATCGCACACGTAAAATATTTCATATATCTTATTTGTGAATGGTCATAATGGTATTTGGTTTTTATTTTTTGCAGTTTAGAATTTTAAAAGAATATTTAAATATATTTGTCAATAATGTTAAAAAACTAGTTATTTTTATATTTATTTATTTACTTCAACAATAAAAAAAAACATTTTACATGGCTTTAGGTACAAAAATAAGTACAAGATATCCTAAAGTAAATGATATTTTAACTATAGGTGAAACGACATGCAAGAGTTACATTATCGACAAACAGTTTGATTAAATAACAATTTCGGTACAGGTTGCAACTTTTTATTGATTATAGTAGTATTGTTCTTTGTAATTCTCTTATCAAGTTCAAATTTCAATTACATCGGGGATAATGAGTAGTTCAACTGACAATTAAATTTGAGGTTTGTTACATAGTTTACGCTTTATAGATATAATTATAATATTTTCATGGTAATTGCGGGTTGATATACCCGCCCTCTATACAAGACTAAGAGTAGTATCTCCTTCTCTTGGGCATTAATTGGGCTGGCAATAGCTAGCTGGTTGAGGGCGTATTAACTTATACCTAACCGCAGTTGCGGTGCACAAGGCAGATTGTACATCGTCACGTCTCGGTGGTGTTGGTGTCAAACATGCGACCTACGGCCATTTCAAGAGTTCTCGAGGGAGTTCTCGTCTGTTGGGTGAATGGGTGCAGAGGAGCGAGGTACTTAAGGTATTCGTGTGGTCGTACATTCGATGCGCTGTACGGGCCACGAACCTCAATATTGGCTTGACTCTGAGGTAGCTTGCGATTGCGTCACTGGGAACATATTGCTTTGCTCCCACGATTACTCGTAGTGCAATATTTTACTGCGCCTCTAGCTTGCACCTGCCAGTTTCAAAGACAAATCTGTATCAAGCTGGAGCTCGGCAGTGTGGGACCTGGACGCCACTAGAGTTCTAGTAGATGGCCCTCAAATTAGCGTTCAGGGTCTCGGCTAACTGTAGTTAGGAATGGAGCTTGGAGAGGGTCTTGACCAGTGGTGATGGTAACCTCAAACCGCGTGAGTATTTCACTACTTCTTCTTTGGTTTCTCAAATTTCTCAAACAGGGCTAGGTCGCCCTTATACCGTATCACCTGATGCATTTCATTCAAGTTAATTGGAGCGTCTGTTAGCAAGCACGTTTTCAAAACATAAACATAAAACAGAACTGTGTAAATAATAAAGACAAAAGCCTGTGAAGGGAGATCTGGTCAATAGTGCTGCGAGCTCGATGGAATCCACTAACGATTTGGTGTTTGC
>JAOCPS010319298.1:0-22388 GCA_025505425.1 Graphium colonna | reverse complement strand
TTTTTCACCAACATCCGGAGATTCGCGAGTGCGTTGTCAACATGGGAAATTGTACAGAATATGTTTATTGGATAGGATGGGGTCGGTATTAATGATTCGGAGGGGAAGAAGGGGAAAATGAAAATGCTAAATGAAAGGGCAGATATTGCCGTCTGGCATCCCAAAAGTCATACATATTTTATTTCATGCCGACATTATTAGAGGCAGTGGTGCTTCCCCGGACGTGCGCGGGCGTAGAAGTGGAACAAATGCTGTGAAAAGATGTTATGCTCTACATCCTATAATATGTCTGAGTGATTTTATTTCATTGTACTTTTATATTTTCAGAATTTGAAGAATTCCATTTCATAATAGTCGGTTCAGGTTCAGCAGGCTCAGTTGTGGCAAATAGGTTAACGGAAAATGAGAAATGGAATGTATTACTAATTGAAGCTGGAGAAGACCCTCCTGTAGAAAGTTATGTATGTTTTTTACGTAAGTTTTTTGTACATGATAATAATATTCTCCTGACCGAATTTCGGCCAAGGCGGCCCGTGATACCGTATGAGATATCCAACACGGTCAGATAAAAATCAGATGCAGGACCGTCTTTTTACGTTCATCTGACGCATGGATCATCTTCCGTGATTCCTTGTGATCAGCCCGTATTGCCCTAACCGAAACAAGAAATAACACATACAGTTATAGTTATAGTTCGCAAAGTAAGTCTCATACCACTACGCTATTTAGGCGGTTTAATTTTTTACATATACTGGTAAATCACTTTCAACATTCAAGAACGTTGTATGTAGGGATCATATATGAAGAACAAAAATAGTGTTACAAATAAATATTGATTTACTATTCACGTTCACCCTAGCGGACACGGCGTACCCGGAGTAGCGGGGAGGTCGATGACCTGCGGCGTGCCGCCACGCTTCATTAATTTATCAGAAATTTTTAGCTAAAAGTATGCCCCTAATTTTATTACATAAATATGATGGCAATCGAGTACTAAGTGCTTTCCTTTAATATCGAAGGTGACCCACCAATCAGTCGAAGACGATATATGTAGGGATCAAATACAAAGAATAAAAGGAATTTTAAAAAACTATATTGATTCAATACTGAGCAAACTTAATGTTTAAATTAAGTTAATTAATTACGGAACGCAAGGGCATCCCAGTGGACACAGCCGACACCGTCTATTATGTGAAGATGGCGGCCGTGTGCCGCCCATTTTTACATAGATAGGTACAAATATACTACCACGTACTATGTACATAATACTATAGACACCCAAAACTATCTTGATAATTAATATACTACGAAATTCTTGCTAGAGGTTTTCACTGCATCGAGCAACAAGCGATCAGACGGCTACCCGGGCTCTGCTCCACCATCACAAATAATACACACTCAGCCCTCAAATGACAGGCTTCCTCCACAGTATTCTGCTCCAATTCCTGGTTCACCTTTCTTACAGCCTTGATTTAGCCTCTTGTAACCACTTTTTATTCAATGAAGAATTAATGTGCTGAAAGGGATACAGGTTCGAAAAGGCTGTAAAAGTGGTGTCTATGCGGAATAGAAAAAGTGTTTTTAAAATTGGTTCAGACATATAAAACTTTATATGGATACTGAGAAAAAGTATTCATTGAAAAAACAGATACCCGTAGAATTTTTTTTAATTTTTTTTTTAAATATTGTCTTGGAGGAGACAAAATTATAAGGAAAAAATAAAGGTGGCTTCTTGAAGCAATCCTATGTTAAATAAAGAAGTTTTTATTTCGACCTCGAACTACGATAAGGATGGAACTATCGTCTATCTATTAAGCCAAACAATTTCTCCGAACACCCCCTCTGATATATGCAACAAAGGGTTCTATAGAGATGCAACATTTCTTAGCAGAGATGATCGTTGTTTGTTTCTTCGTTTATAGTTGATGGTGAATGTCGAAGTTGTGAGCACGTCTCGTCGAGTAATTTTACGTTACACGAAGAGTCCAATCACACTGGGAAATAACAATGTATGCGTTTTATTAATATCTATTTCGTGTCGCACTCAGTGTTCTCTTGGGTTACTTGGGTTACGGTGCACTGGTGTCAAGTGGTAAATATTAACATGGTGTGGCACAGCCAACGCGGCCCTAGCTGGATAGTATTTTTGTTTTTTGTGAGACTTAGATATTCCAATGGTTAAGTACACCAGTACATTGGCATTAGAATCGGCAATAATGCTGGCATCGTCCAAAGTGAATAAAAACTGCCTTCAGGGATAGGATGCAAAAAACAAGCGCATCCAATCCCAATCTGCTGATCAGTAGTGTCAACACCTGCGATATATAAACCTAGATCAAACAATGACAAAACGAAGATATTGTAATTGTTTAGATGAGTCGTCAGCAAATGGTCCACCAGGTAAGGCTCATAAACCAACCCATCTGGAACCTGCGTAGATAAAATGACAATTTGAATCAGACTATAGGCCGCGGCAGAGTTCTGAAAAGATATCTCTGAAAACGCATCGCCGGTGCGTGAGTCGATGACGGTATACAAAAATTCCTAAAATATCGTGTTGGATTACTAGATGACCTAATTTTTATTTATTTGTATAATTATCGTATGGTTAAAATTTTATTTGATAGAATAAAACTCTACAATAAAGCAGTCAGTCATGTTATATTGAACACAAATGACAACGAATTAGTACTTTTCGTGTCGTGTGCGTTTTTATATAATCGTGTACTTTTCCCAAATGGACTGTATCTATCGATTTAAATTTTTGCACTTGAAAATACTCCCAAAAGTTTAAATAACTAGATGACCCTTGTCATTCGTATGCAATTACATGATGATTATAACTTAGCGGTAAATATCGCATTTCTTTAAAAAAATAAAATCATAAAAATTAATATATATTTGGAGAAAAAAAAATATAAAAAAAATATTTTTTTTTCTCCAAAACCATTTATTGGCGCCCACTAATTTTTTACACGGGTCTTATTATTTGCAGTGCTCTATGGAATTAAATAAAATACGGACGCGGCAGGATATCCACAAATTACCAGAACTGTTATTAATTTGCAGGCAAAAATAAAGGACCTACTAACTTAATCATATTTGTTTCACTCTCAAAGCGCAATAAATAGACAGCAAGTAAAACATAATCAAAATGATTTTCGTAGAAATAAATTGGAGAATTTAGACATACAATTGTCGAATCTCGCCGTGCTATGTATAGCTGCATTCCATTGTTTTCTTGTTTGGACTGCTTACTGACATTCATTGATTGTTTACAAGAACGTGACGTCACAAGCAGACGCCATTTCACCGGCGTTTTGGTACATCTTAAACTCAAAGTTTAAAAAGCATGTATTTCTAAAAAATCTATGTTTATTTAGTTAGCTACTATTTATTTAGTTAATCTACGTTTATCTAGTTAATTACTCTAGAATATTATAGCACAATAATTGAAAAATAGATATCATGCCCATTATCAAGAATCAGGATTGCTTGCGATGTGCAGAAATTCTGCTACATAGCATCTTCATCCGGCTTCCTCTTTTACTGTTCCAACTTAGAAAGAAGAAAACTCCTGCCTTAAACCGGTATTCCACAAGTTAGTGGCACATATCCGATTGGGATAAACTGTAGGCAGTAGTAAAAACCACTACAGGTCTCTACAGCCCTAGATGATTGAAATAGTCAATACTTTTACACAAAATTGTAAAGATGTTTAAATTATCTCTTCTCCAAAATTAACTTCATATTATCTGCTTAATCTTCAATCAGCTTATTTTCAAACCAATTATAAGCTTTAACATATAAATAACTTAAGCATTGCTGCGAGGAAACCACTTTTTTAATGAAAATTTAGAACCTTTTTATCACAATAAGCAGCAACATTGAGTGTATTACTATTGCTTACCTTATAATAATTTACTCTCTTATTGTATTTTTATTTCAGATACCACAGATGAGCAAAGATCTCTTTCAAACAAAATATGATTGGGGTTATAAAACAATGACCGATGGTCGAACCAATCGTGCAAATCTACACGAATCTGTTCACTGGCCTCGAGGAAAAATGCTCGGTGGAAGTAGCAGTATGAACCGAATGATATACATAACTGGATCTTCTAGCGATTACCGAAGCTGGTATGATGAGGGCAACAGCGAATGGCATCCAGATATCGTCCGAAGATACTTCAGGAAGGCAGAAAGTTTGCAAGATCAGAATCTGTTAAATAATATAGAAATTAGCAAAATTTACGGACAACACGGACCATTAGTAATAAACACCTTTAACAGTACTTTAAGACCTATATCAGAAAACATTATGAGTGCTTTTCAAAAAATTGGTATCAAACTTGTGAAAGATTTGAAGACGTCAAACGTTAACGGTGCTGGCATATTTAGGGCTACTGCTTATAATGGAAAAAGATGTGGCACGGCATCTGCTTACTTAAATCCAATAAAGCATAGAAGTAATTTTAAAATACTTAAAAATTCATTGGTGACTAAAGTTCTGGTTAATGAAAATTTAGAAGCCTATGGTGTTGAAGTTATTACAAACGGTTTAACCCTTAATCTGTTATCATCAATAGAAGTTATTGTAAGTGCTGGCTCTATTAATACTCCGCAATTATTGATGTTATCCGGTATAGGTCCCGAGGATCATCTGAAGTCGCTAAATGTTACGTGCAAGGTAAATTTGCCAGCAGTAGGCCAAAATCTACAAGACCATTTAACAGTTCCTGTATTAATTTTTGGAAATGAAACAAATTTTCGGAATTATGTTGAGCCTCTTGATATTATAAAATATTTAACGGACAGAACGGGATTCTTATCGCAAAGCGATTTTGTGGATATCACTGCTTTTTTCTCTAGAAGTAATAGGAATGTTAGACCTGACTTTCAGACGCACGTGCAAGTTTTCAATAGGAACTCCTCACGAGGACTTGGGTATTTTAACACCTTTTACAAGAAGCCAATCGCGGATTCATATTTAAGAGGAAGTGCGAACTACAGTGCTTTTATATTTATGTTCAATCTTTTGCATCCTTATTCTAGAGGAAATATTTCTTTACAAAGTAATAATCCTAGAGACCATCCATTGATATACGCAAATTACTTTAGCGACTCAAGGGATTTAGATGCCACCGCTGATGGGATTAAAATGTTAACGAAACTGATTCACACTTCATATTTCAAATCTATAAACGCGTTTTTGGGTAGATACGATTGGCCCGAATGTAATGTTTTTGATTTAGACAGCGTTAATTATTGGAAATGCATATCGATCAATATGGTGACAACAGTGTTCCACCCGGTGGGAACTTCAAAAATGGGACCTTGTCCACACGATTCTGTGGTAGATAGCCGTTTGCGAGTTCATAAAATGACGAAACTCAGGGTCATAGACGCGAGTATAATGCCGACCATAACAAGTGGAAATACCAACGGACCCACTATTATGGTGGGCGAATTGGGTTCAGACTTAATTAAAGAAGATTACAAGGAAGAGTCTTAACTACTAAGCATATATTTTCTGTCGATAAAATTCTCCTTTTACGTCGGATACATTTCTCGTATATAAATATAAAAACTACTAACTTAACCTCTTTTTACATGGACTTAATGATGTGACTGCCAGGATTTGTGACTATCAAAACGAATGTTATGAGTAAAGTGTATGCTCCTGGGGTGCAGACTTGTTAGATGTATTTTCTTGAATATTTACTAATAGGATGTCAAGATTCTTTCTTTATTTTATTTATATAAACATCCTTACCAACTAAATACATATCAACTATTTACAATTTACTTATGATGTATTTAATTCTGATTTAACATTATGTATACATATTTAACTTAAAGGTAAACACAACATTGACAAATAAGAAAATTTTTTGCGAACAGAAACTTGACAAAACTAACAATGAAAGTAGCATCAGAATATTAAAACTAAGATGAAGAGATTGAAACACTAAATTATATTACTAATTTACAATTATGATAAAAAAATTAAATAAAAAACAAAACTAAACTTGCAGTTTAAGAATTATGCCAATTTTGACAGTATCTTAGTATTTTTCTATGCTGTTTTTTTTTGTTTAAAAGCTGCTCATAGTACCGGTAAAAGGAAATTATCCTAAGCTCAAAAAAATATTATTAACTTTAAAAAAAACTGTTGTTGTTCATAATGGACCGGTCAGAAATTTTTCGATGTTGCTATGTCGCCACAAATTTGACCAATTTTTAAATCGAATGACCACTCGTGATGAGTAATTAATTTAATATGACAATCGCAAGTGGTAAGGTAAGAACGAACCTCCAAAGCTATAAATACTACATTTATCAGAAGCAGTCGATGGTCAGTGTTTGGTGGACTAGTTCAATTGTGGTTCATTACGAGTTCATGTAACCAGGCACATTGATCAGAACAACTATTATTTTTGTACAATTAAAAAAACGGCCTAGATTAGTAATTCGATCAACTTTTATTTTACTGACAGATAACGTCAGACCACACACGGCACCAATGCCCATGGCAAACCTAGCTCCAACAGACTATTGTATGATTTCTTTCGTAGTTTGGACCTTCCAAGAATTCATAGACTCGTCCACCAGGTTTTATACCACAGGGATGAACAATCTGACGCTTAAATGGCAACAATGTGTTGACAAATTGCACGCATATTTTGTTAATATTGAGGTGGTAGACCATAACATCCTTCCACAGCTTTTGCTGCACTTTTACAGCCACGCTTATCTGGGGAAGTACCACCGCCCTTTATAAAGTCGGCATAAAATAAAGTGTGCATGACTTCTGGGGATGCCGGATGGCTATTTCTACCCTTTTCTTTCCCACTCCTATCCCCTCCAAATCCTTAATCCCGATCCATCCTATTCAATAAACCCATTGTGTCCAATTCCCCAGGTTGACAAGGCATTCGCAACTCACCGTATGTTGTGTGTCCATGGGCGACGGGATCACTTACCATCAGGTGAACCGTCTGTTGATTTGTCGAAAAAATGAAAATAATTATTATATAATTTTTAGGCATTGTCCTTTGCAAGCGTATTTATATCGCATGACACGTGACACGCAATATTATGATGACTTGGAGCTGATCTGATGTTGGAGCTGGAAGCTTGTGTTTAAAAATTATCAGCAAACTTTGCCTATTTTTCTACAAATTTCATACTTGACAACCTGCCTGCCTGATATTAGATTTATTTTACTTAGTGGTCAATAATATTTATTTTTCTTCTTCACATATGATCTCCACATATCACATCCTGAAACCATGAGTGGCTCACCAGTTCCCAGTATTCCGAACACCATGGCGCGAGGAGTAGCATTATTGATTACTGCAGCTACGTTAATCATATTGCTTAATATTAATTGTTATTATATAATAAAAGCAACTGAAATAAAAATTCTTTGTTTAAAAGTAAACTATTCCGATTTTTACGAATACTTTACAGGACCAGCTCGAAAATATGTCATCCCAAATAAATAACATTGAACTTAATAATCGGCAGAGAACCCTGTAAACATATAAAGACCCTGTCTAATAAAGTCCTTAGCACCAAATTTCGCTCAGGGCAGCCAATCTACTGAACGATCAGCCAACTGCGCAGGACATATTATAGTGCCTTCCTTAACTCTCAAAGCCCGATGGTATGGATATCCGACACGATCGGAAAGAGATCAGGCGCAGGACCGATTTTTTACATGCCCATCCGACGCATGGATCGTCTTTCTTTTCAGGCGATCGGGTAATCAGCCCGCATTGGCCTAATCTAACCAAGAAACAACAACACAGTTATTGTTCCCCCACGGGATTCGAACCCGCGACCTTCGGTCTACAATCCAAGGGCCCATACCACTAGGCGTAGAGGTGGTGAATTTGGCTCATATATTTTGTGCGGCAATGTCAAATATTTTTTTTAAAACTTACAACTACCTTTACAATTACAAAACTACTTAATAAATTCTTCACCTCAAGTTACGGATAGGATAAGGTTGGCTAGGAGTCCAAATGTATGCGAAGCAATATTGGGACGAAAGGCTGGTCTGATATCCATTCCCAACCAACTTCAAAAAAGTAGGAGATTCCTAGTTCAACTGCATTTTCTTTGTACATAAGTGTGTTAGCGGATTTCTCCAGAAGGTATGAACCGATTTTAAAAATCTTTTGTTACGTACAACGATATAGTTACAAGTTGGGCCAAAAATAATTTTCATTAAAATCGCTCCAATAATTTGATTTTTACAACACAGTATTGAAAATCAGCACGGCGCCTGATCAGATATACGAGCGGCAGGTCATCGATCACCTCGACTCCACGCCATATCCGCTAGGATGAACATGAATTGCGTAATTATTTGTCCTTAGAATATGTTTACTCATTTGTAAATCAATATTAATTTTATTCTTCACATATGATCCATACATATAACGCCTTCGAGTCTTGAAGGCGACTCTCCAGTCACCCTTTGCTAAATACGTAATAGATACTTGTTTAAATAAAACCACCATATACGAACACACAAAATAAACTTTAATTATTTATAAAAAAATATTTCCACGCTATATAAAAGTAGAGTAACAAAATCAGTCAATCTCATTACGCTCCCACATACTCCCATATACACAAGAAATGGTATTTCTATCACAGTTTTCGAATAACACAATCACTCCCGAATGCTTATTTGTTTCTAAATTTCATTATGGACAACGCCCAAAAGTGGTACCAAAAAGTGTTGTGCACCAAGATCAATTTATTTTATTTATTTAAAAAGATACACCACAAAATGAAAGAACACATCAATAACAGGAGTACACATCATTTACACTGAAGTAAGAACGTGCTGCAAGACAATTATGCCTAAAGTAATATATCTTACAATCGATTTAATTTTAAAAATGTCAAAAAAGGTTATAAAAAAAAAACAAAGTGCTAGAAAAATAATCAATATACAAAACTTATCTATGACAAAAATTGTCGAAGTAATTCAAAGTAGATCAAAATTATATAGTGAATATTTCCATAATTTCTCACGACATTACTCTTTATGGATTTGATTTTACAACTTGGAATTTAAATTAAAAGTATAAAAGTATGAATTTTTTCTTTAGCTACATGACGTTAATACAATCTGTCATGGAGGTTTGGAATGCAATCGAAACTATTTTTGACGAATTGATGTTCCCATTTATTTACGAAAAGAACTTCTCTAGGAATAAAAATAATAAGTCCAGTCTCCAAAAATTTTTTTGGGCTTGATGCAACTTGGTACTTTGTAATATTCCATATAAAAATGGGCATTGTCCTTTTAATGTTCGCTTATTTTACTAGTATATGTTAAAGATGACATTTATTTAATAATTAATATAAAAAAATCACTTAAATTGTACTTATGCACTTATGCTAGGGTAAAACACTAAAAAAAATCTTTGAAATTAATTCTGTTCACACTTCATTACAAAGATCGCTTTTAAATCCTTTTGAAATAAAGTAAAAAAAAAACCTTCCATTGAAGCAACTATCAAAAGAAACAAAGTTTTTTATTTCCATTTTCTTTGAGTCTATTATTATTTGATCTTTAAGCCCGTTTAGCAATTGTAAAACAAATTTACATTTCAGTATGGAAATAGAGAAGTTAATTTATACAACCCGGTCGAGTTAACTAATATTTAAATATGACCTCATACGTAGCCTAGTGGTATGGGCGCTTGCTTTACAAACCGGAGGTCGCGGGTTCGAACCTCGCGACAACGGCTTTGTGTGTGTCTCAATCCCGATCGCCTGAAAAAAAAGATGATTCACGATTCGGATGGGCATGTAAAAAGTCGGTCCCGGTTGCCAAGAACATCTTTGACAGTCGTTAAATGATGTCAGTGCCTTCAAATATCCCGACAACTAATCCATCCTTCGAATTCAGTTTATCCCTTTGGGTTGCGAAGGTCGGATGCCAGTCGCTCCGCATAAAAACTGAAATTCAGGTAATATTTGGGCGGATTAGAAGCCGACCCCAAGTAATTTGGGAAAAGGCTAAGAGGAAGAAGGTCGAGTTAACTGCGTACCTGCCAGCCGTGACGTCACATCGATGCTGTGGTACCAAAGGTGTTGACCGTACTGACTCGACGAGGCGAGATCTGCGGGTGAGTGGGAGGGGCATCGCATTCCAGCCAGGTACGCAGTTAGCCCGACCGGATTGTAAAATTAAACTACCCTCCATTATGATTGATAAAATAATTAAAAAAAGTCTCTAGAGTTCGTTTTTTCCAAATATTTGAAACTCTTTTGCAATACTCGGATAAAATAAAGCGAAATAAACAAAAATACAAAAATAAAAAAGATCTACAGCGATCACTTTTATTTTATTTATAATAAATGTACTATTTTACTGTTAAATCAATATGTACTTAATGTACCATGCTGCTAAGCAGTTGAAATGGCAAGACAATGTTGCAATCCTAAAAATGTTAATTTATTATTGACAATAAGCTATTTAAATAACATTTATTAAAAACGGTTACTGCTAATTTGTATCTTTTGTTAATAGCAACACTGTTAAAACTTAAATACACACCGTTTATCTCATTATATGCTATTTTTTTTTTTGCAATATATATTTCTCGACATTATTCTGATCTTCTATTTATTGTGCGTGATTAATTGATTAAAAAATAAATTTTTGTTTATAAAAATAATCACATAGTGGGTCTTCCACATAAAAATTATATTTTATTACATTTTTTAGTAAAGTTCAATTTTAGTTATACTATATTATCTTTTCTCCACATCACATACAATTCAAAACGAATACATTATTTTTTTCATTTAAATGTACATCTTATCAGCAGCAGAATATAAATCGACAGAACAATTTCCTTTTTACTTTTTCCTTAGCAATATATTATTACATCGACATTTTTTTTTACAAAACGCATCCTATTCTAGCAATTAACACAATCTATCAGTATTAAGTTAACACACATGTTCATTATTGTCATTCAAGTGATCAACAGTCTAGTATAAATACTTACGATTTATAAAATATTAATAGGAGATCTCGATTACAATTGCTAAAGTAAAAAAGCGAGGCTAAGAGAAATTACAGTGGACAAAACACAAAAAAATAATACAAACTAGTGCAGAGAGCAATAGGTTTGTGCAAACTTTGAATTTTAATTAAAAAGCATCTTCAAACATGTCTAGCATTTAAAATCAAAACAAGACAATTGTAGATGGAAAGGTTTTGGGTAAACAACTCTTCAAAACCCTGTTTATAATTTTTTTAAGGCATCTACAATTGAAAAATACACTAGTAACCAAATTAAACGTAAAGTAAAATATAATCAATAATCATTAATAAACATATAATCTATTGTGCATGATGTTTTAACATATTAACTATTTAACAGCAAAATTCATAAAACTCGCATTATTGACTCATAAAAAAATATATTAAAAAAACCGGCCGAGAGCGTGTCGGGCACGCACACGAAAGGGTTCCGTATCCATCCTGTCCGTCCGACCGCTTGACAAAATAAATACGGACAAATTTCATTTAGCGGTTGATTCCTCCATTTGTATTAATAGATATTTTAAAGGCAGTTTTTGTTGCATTTTAAAATGTCCTTCAAGTGATATCACGCTCGAAAAATAATTTTTTTTCGTTGTATGGGAGGGGTGTATATATGTGAAAAAAATAATTTTTACATGATTTTAAAAACCAATGACTGAATAATGACAATCGGGGCGGAAACGGCCGAGTGCGAGCCCGGACGCACTTACATGACTAAACTATAAGGCTTCCTAGTGGACTACGGAACCCCAAAAAGACTAAAGACGCACTATCACTTAACAAAAAGTGAGTAAAATTAAAAAAACACAAATACTTCAAAAAAATATCTTGATTTATCATCTTACCTTAACGAACATAAAATTAAATACCATAAGGTGTCTTTTCAAAATAAATAATACGAAAAGAGAGTAATATATATGTACATATACACACTATAATACATAAAAATAATACTTGATACTTTTATTGGAAAGTTTCCAATTTAAAGATAAAAAAAAAAAAATCGAATGCTCTAAAGCGCGGGCGCTGAAGAATTTCGTACATTGACCTTATTACCCATCTCTTTCGCTCCTGCGTAAATGTAAACCTTTTGATAGTGTTGTTAAGATTGGTTCTTCTGATTTTTGTTTTATTTTTACAAAATGCTAAATAAGTAATTTAATTAAATTTAACTAATTAAATTATAGTTTAATTCTTACAGTTATCCGTAAATACAGAACGAATAACTTTATATTTTTAAAAAAATATGTTATTTAAAAAGGAATTATGACTGTATGTTGTTACTCGCGTATAAGCCATAACTTTGAACCGATCTTGACGAAACTTGGTGCACAGGTTCGTTTATCCCATGGACTTTTGTCTTTCGTGAATTCGCGAGGCCTTACGTTCGCAGAACAGCAAGTCAAAGTAATTATTCAATTATGTAAGAATTTTCATTCAATATAATTTAAAGGATTTTTAATACTGCAACTTATACAAAAATGTTTGTCACCACTGTCCGTAAGCTAAAAGGTCATTGTACGCAATTCCTCCTGCTCCGCAACCGGACTATATAAAAAAATACTGCACATACTATAATTTCCACTGACTAAACGAACATACATGCTAACGTCATGAATTTTTCTCGAATATATTGACGGAGACCAGAATGATGCACATGAAAGACCAGAGTAGAACGAACACCGCCCAAGCGACGTTCGAGAACGGACTTTTATATTTGTTCTCGACACCCAGCCCCAATAGGTTCGTGCAATGGCGCCTCGCGGACAAGACGAGGAAAGTCGGCATCAAATACTGTATTCCAGTGCCAGCATACGAACCCGTGAATTTGATCAACACTCCAATATCCTCCAAGTAATAGGTCAACAATAATGGCGGCGCTATAGTTATTATAGGGAAGATTAGTTTCCTCAAGACAAAGTTGTAGGATTCGAGACGCGTGGTGTCCAAGACTAGACCTTGTAGATTGTTCCTTAAAGTGATAGCTATAATGGGAAAGCTGGTAGATAGAGTGAAAACTGGGAACAGAGCTAGGAAGTATTCGACTATTTCTAGTAAAATGTTCTCGTTGTCGGTAGGGACGAAGTTTAGCGTGTAGAGGTCGCTGAGGTTAGCGAAGGCGAACGCCCCTGTGAATGCAAGGAGGAGGTAGAATATGCTTATCAGGCCATAGTCTAACGCTAGATGGAGCCCTAGGCGGTTCTTCCTTCTTATGGGGCTGATGAGCCCTGGGAGCGAGTGGTGGCACATGAAGGAGTACACGCAGGCCCCGAACAGAGTGGGCATACCGGTGACGTCGAAGGCCGGGGGCTTACCTTGGGGCCCGTGCCCGATCAGCAGGTGTATCGCCATCGAGATCATTATAGCAAACGCTGGAAGCAAACAATATAAAGTTTAATATAGTGGCTTTGAGATTTTCTTCTTGAGCGCCTCTTTGGTCTAGTGGTATAGGCCTTTGCTTTATAAATGAACGTTGTGGGATCGAATCCCGTTACGGTTGTCGTTGTGTTTTGGGCAATGATGTCTTGTCATGTATCGGTTTTTTAATATACAAAAGTGTGCGAGTAAGACGGTTCACCTGATGTCATAAGAAATCTGCTCCTTGTAGGCAACTACATCAACTCATTTACTGGTGAATTATTAGTCATAATGAAAATATGTGTAGGAAGGAATGGAAACCTAATTACTAAGTATTTAGATAAAAAAGTAATTAGGAAGAAAAAGGAGTGAGGTGGTAGCAACGTCAAAAATCAAGTGTACTCTAGCTTTGTTCTGGAGACGATGGGAAATCCCCAGTCGAGGAGAGCGAAAGTTCGGATATAAACTAAGAGTAAAATATCATGGTCTGCTTGTAAATAAGGTTATTTAAGCGTATTGCATTAGTCTATAGGTGGTAGAGCATAACATCTTTTCACAGCTTTTTGCTGCACTTTTACGGCCACGCTCGCCCGGGGAAGTACCACCGCCCCTCATAAAGTCGACATAAAATAAATAAACTTTTGGGGATGCCGGATGATCATGTCTACCCATCTCTTTCCCTTCAAATCTTTAATCCCGACCCATCTTTTCCAATAAACCTATTCTATCCAAATTCCCAGGTTGACAACGCACTCATGACTCTCTGGGTGTTGCGCGTGTCTATGGGCGACCGGATCGCTTACCATAAGTTGAACCGTCTGCTCGTTTGTCTTCCTTTCTATAAAAAAGGCAAGTAAATAAAATGCATCAAATGGGTTAGCATCAAGATATTTATAATTTCAATAGTGAATATCGATACCAGATAAGTATAGATACTAAATATATTTCTTTTTATAATAATATCGACACAAACCAATAACTAGTCGTCACTACCAAATCCATATTATCATTACAAATAGATATAATGTCTTAATATCTATTATCGATATCGATCTTACAACTTGCCCCAATTTATAAAGTCGGCATAAAATAAAGCATACACGACTTTTGGGGATGCCGGATGGCCATGTCTACCCTTTTCTTTTCCTATTCCTATCCTCTCCAAATCCTTCATCCCGAGCACATCCTATCCCATAAACCTATTATATCCGATATCCCAGGTTGACAACCCACTCGGCAACTCTCCGGACGTTGCGTTTGTCTATGAACGACGGGATCGTTTACCATCAGGTGAACCGTCTGCTCGTTTGTCTTCCTTTCCATAAAAAAAAATTAAAAGTAGATTGAATAACATTCGTTCACCCGGTGAAACCATTTCAAAACTATTCGACTATCGCTTAATAAATTTATCTTAATGATAAAAAAATATACACAGGATGACCTACAACATCCAAGGACGTTACACGTGGAGATTTAATATAAAGAATAAATGTAATATTAAAAGTAAATATTAATTGACCACTTAGTAAACGTAATCGAAAGTTCGGTAATTATTTATGGACCCCATGTGCATCTTAGCGGACACGGCGCGAGCCACGCCGTTTACGGGTCAGTGAACTGAGCCAGCCGGCCATTTGTTCGCTGCGGAATCATATCCACTCTTCGTCTATTTATTTGAAATTCTGCTCACAAACTATGCCCTCTATTTTATTACATTAATATGATGACAACCGAGTACTGAGTGCTATCTTTTAATATCATTGGTGACTCACCAATCACCTGTATACGAGTATATCTCGATCTTGGCGTTTCCTTGTATGAGTCAATCTTTATTATTTACAGATAAGTATTTTATATCAAGTATATTAAGGTTTACTTTTTCCATATTTTAACCGACTTCCAAAAAGGGCGAGGTTCCCAAATCGACTGTATGTTTTTTCTTTTTATTTTTTGTATGCGCGTAAGCGGATTGCTCAGCAGGTTATGAACAGATTTTTAAAATTCATTTATATTTGACACTTCTGGAAGGAATAGGCCCAAAAATGGTGCCGAAAATTCTAATGCGTCAAGATCAAAATTAAATTGTAATTATTTACGACATTACGCTTCATGGATTTGATTTTAAAACGGGGAATTTAATTTAAACTGCAAACATATGAATATTGCTTTATCTACATGACGTTTGCACAATCTGTCATAGAGATGTAGAAAGCAATGGAAGGTATTTTCTGTGAATCGATGTTCTAATTTTTTAACGAAAAGAACTACTGTAGGAATTAAAATAATAAGTCAAGTCTCCAAAAAATTTTTGGGACTTGATGCAACTTCGTACGGTATTCCATATAAAAATGGGCACTTTTTCTTAAACGCTGCCCTAATTATAAGATCCAAGTCTTGTGTTACAAGGGCGTTTTGACAGACGTAAATTGCACATAGACAAACGCCCAGATCCGAAACAACTATTTGTAGGTCGTACAAATATTTGCTGTTGAATGTAAAAAAATATTTTCTAAGAATCAGTTTATCGATTTTATTAAATATCTTCGAAATCCGGGTTTCTTTACGATGCAACTTGGTATCATATAAAAATGGGCGTTCCTATAAATATTTTTAAAGTTTGTTTATTAAATCGAACAGGAAAAATATGTGTCGAAAGTTCGCTACAATTTGTACAACTGCAAAGGCAAAATAATAGTTACAAATTATTTCTAAATTGTCCCACTGCTGGGCAAAGACCTCCTCTAGATCTCTCTAGATCTATATAACTCCTAGCTTTCGCTTACAAAAGACAAGCAGGTTATTTATGGGGCAAGATGTACGCATATATAATAAAATTCCGCGATCTATATTAGACATTCCCTTGGATAAATTTAAGAGTAAAGTCAGAAATACACTTGTACGTAAACCATTGAACAATATTTTGATGATTTGCGTATATGGGAATAATACTGTTGATTCCGGCACTGGGGATCGAACTCAGGTTCACCTCTAGTAAACAGAATTAAAAGCGAGTGCCCGGCCACTGAGCTACCACAGCTATGCGTCGGATGGGCATGTAAAAAGTCGATCCTACACCTGATGTCTCTCCAGTCTTATCATTGGGCTACGAGAGTAAAGGAACAGAGAGTGCACCTGTGTCTGCGCGTACACTTGCGCACGCAGAAGACATACTTCTGCATATTCAGCTATTCTCAGAGTAGATTGGTCGCCGTGGCCGTAATTCGGTCAAAAGGATTTTTTTAATGAAAAGAATGACAAATGAGCAGACGGTTCACCTAATGTTAAGTGATCCCGTCGCCCATGGACACACACAACATCCGGGGAGTTGTATGTGCGTCGTCAACATAGAAAATAGGAGAAAACAGGATTAATGGATAGGGCGGGTCGGGAATATATTTAATTAAGGAGAGAAAAGAGTGGGGAATTCAGAAGGAAGGAATGACCAACCGGCTACCCAGAAAGCCATGCATACTTTATTTTATGACGACTTTATGAAGGGTTGTGGTACTTCCCTGGGCGGACACGACCGTATAAGTGCAGCAAAAGCTGTGAAAGGAACATCCTTTCACAGCTTTTGCTACACTTATGCTCTACCACCTTGAAGAATACCTTAGGCCATCAAATATTAACTTACCAAGCCAGCGCATGCCCGACGTAAAGAGCTGGAGGTACTTGGTCTTCTGAACGTTGCAGAAGACGAAGGGGGCCGTGGTCGCCGCAAAGGCCAGAAGGGCAGCTCGGTAGCAGTCCAGGCGGGTGTAGAGCCCCGGCTCGGTGGACGTGGAGTTGAAGCATGGTAGCCCATCCCAGTCCGTGGTGTTGGTCAGGTTCGCTGGTACTGTAGAGCTGGGGATGAAGTTATGTCGTCGTGAAGTACTCGTATAAAATAAATTCGTATTATACTAATTATTCTTCTTAACTGCCTCTGTGGCCTAGTGGAGTGGGCGCTTGCCTTACAAACCGGAGGTCGTGGGTTCGAACCCCGCGGGACGGACAACTTTGTGTTGTTGTTTCTTGGTTAGTTTAGGGCAATGCGGACTGATCACCCGATTGCCTGAATAGAAAGATGATCCATGCGTCGGATGGGTATGTAAAAAGTCGGTCCCGGTTGTCAAGAACGCCTTTGGCAGTCGTGAAAGGATGTCAGTGATCTTCAAATACGGTATCCCTTTGGGTTGCGGCGGATGCCAGTAGCTCTGTATAAAAACTGATATTCAGATAATATTTGGTTGGATTAGAAGCCGAGGCCAACTAAATTAGGAATAAGGCTAGGAGGAAGACCAAAAGTATTCCAAATTATCTATTTAATAGATTAACACATTGTCACATATGGTCTTCAATTTGAACTTCGGGGTCTTGATATACAAGTTTTGCCGAGTTCAAGATAAAGGAAAGAAGTGGGAAAAAAATATGCGTGGTTTTTGAGATGGCAACCTCAAAAACCACGCATATTTTTTTATCGTGACTTTTGCAAACACGGCCGTAGAAGTGCAGCAAGAAGTGTATTAAAGATGTTATGCTCCATCCTTCTAAGTCCATCACAAAATAACTTAAAACTTGAAATAGAATGTTGTTTTCTCAATTGTAGTGGTGTAGGGCTAGCTTAAAATCTGGTATATTTTTTTTATGGAAAGGAAGACAAATGAGCAGACGGTTCACCTGATGTTAAGTGATCCCGTCGCCCACGGACACACGCAACATCCAGAGAGTTGAGTGTGTTGTTAACCTGAGAAATTGGATAGAATAGGTTTATTGGATAGGATGGGTCGGGATTAAGGATTTGGAGGGGACAGGAATAGTAGTTGAAAAGGGTAATCAGACCAACTGGCACCCCCAAAAGTAGTGTATACTTTATTTTATGCCGTTTTACATTGATGCGCCGATAATCTGAGAAAAATTAAGTAAGAACATTCAAGATTAAAGTACGAATACTTATTTTATCGTCTGAAAAAACTCATAACCGCTGGCGATGCGGTAAATACAACCTGCTAAACGAATTACGACATTGTCATTATACGGTTTGACAAAACCTTTTATAAAACATACCATAGATTAAAAAAACTCAAGTTAAGTTGTGTCAAAATTGCCAGAATAGGAAAACTTGTCAGTGTCTTTATTCATTATTAATAATTGTAGTGTAATTAACAAATAAAACCATAAAAATAATAAAATATAATATACAGATAAAAGAAAAAATAGTTGTGAAAAATATTTATACACTAAAAATAAAATAATCTTTTTTTTTTTATTAAAAATTTACAGTCCTATAGTTCATAGTTGATGATAGTTGATATTAAATTATGAAAACCTTTATCAAACTAGTTAAGTTTATTAAAATCATATTTCATTACAACGAAATGTTGTCAACCTATGACAAAGAGATCCCTGAACGGGGTTAAAAACATTTTTTCCTTTCGCTTTCCCATTTTTTCATTGCGTTCGTAAAAAATATGTTAATTCAACATTTAAAATAATGCATCGCTGGTTGAAGACTGCAACCAAAAGTATTGTAATTTCGAGTTACATCAGAGTTTTTAAAATTCGTTGAACGAGTTCAGAAGATTGTTTCGACGATAAGATATTGATATTGGTTGGTCACATTCAATACTTAAAGACGTTATATGTGAAGATCATATATGAAGAATAAAAATATTAACAAGAATAAACATCGGTTTATCGCTGAGTAGACATAATCTAAAGTTAAACTAATAATTACGCAATTCATGCTCATCAGAGTGGACACGGCGTGACCGGAGTGACACGGCCTCGCGCTTAACCAGCTGAGCACAGCGACCAAACCTCATTCGTTTATTGGAAATTTTGGGCAAAAACTATGCCCCTAATTTAGGTACATAAATATGATTACAATCGAGTGCCGAGTGCTCTTCTTTAACATCGAAGGTGATTCACCGATTATCCTAGGAAGGAACTAGTTTTGTGACGATTAAATTCGTCCGATTTGAGTACATTTGGGTGATCAGCCCGCATTGGCCTAAGCCAACCAAGAAACAACAACAAAAAGTCTTTGTCCATAGGATTCCAATCCATGGCCTCCGGTTTGTCAAGCGAGGACCTATTCGACTAGGCTACAGAGGCGGTTACTGTAAACAATACTATGTTCATATACAACTTTCAATACATTTCAGACGTTATACATATATGAGGATCATATTGGTTTACCACAGAGTGAACATAACTTAAAATTAAAAAAATTAATTACGTAATCCATGCTCATCCGAGCGGACACGGCGTGGTTGGAGTGAGACGGACGCCGCACGGGATCGACGGCCTCGCGCGTACCGGATCACAACCGCCACATTTCATTCATTTATTGGAAAGGATAATGCCCAAACCTAGTATCAAGAATTTTCTGGTAACAAGATCAAAATTATATAGTAATTATTTTCATGATATTTTTAAAGTCTTTTGGCTTTATGGGTTTGATTTTAAGCGTGGAATTTAATTTGAAGCATAAAAATATAATCTTTGCTTTTCCTACATGACGTTTGCGCAATCTGTCATATTGATGTAGAATGCAATAGAAGCTATTTTCTATCTCCGAAACCCGGGTTTTTTTACGAAAATAAGTATTACTTGTTATATTGGCTACTAATATCTTCTGTAGTAGTCAATATAACAAGTCTAGTTTCCAAAAAAAATTGTTTGAATTTGATACAACTTGGCATGGTTTTCCATATAAAAATGGGCAGAGTCCTATTGGTCTAAAACTGTGCCCCTAATTTTATAACATAAATATGATTACAATCGAGGCCGAATGTGCATAGAAATAACTCGTATGCATTTTTCATAGGTCGCGTACAAATGTAACAGAACACCTATACGTGATTTCATATGAATATCACGGAGCCGCGATACGTGCCTCACGGTGGACTGACGTATTCCCGATTCAGCAAAGTGGGACACCAATCGGGGGACTTTCCATCGAGGATTCAGAGAGGCGTATTGGCGATGCGGTCATTCAACCCAAAACATCGTGTTAAATGCGATATATTAAAAAAAAATCACGATATCATGATATGCCACTGGCCGCCTCTGTAGCCTAGTGGTATGGGCCCTTGCTTTGTAAACCGGAGGTCGTGGGTTCAAATCCCGCGCGGGGACAATGACTTTGTGTTGTTGTTTCTTAGTTGGATGAGGGCAATGCGGACTGATCACCTGATTGCCCGAAAAGGAAGATGATCTATATGTCGGTTGGACGTGTTAAAGTCGGTCCTGCATCTGATCTCTCACCGGTCGTGTCGGACATCCGTC
The DNA here is from genome assembly GCA_025505425.1 of Graphium colonna. Lineage (NCBI taxonomy): Eukaryota > Metazoa > Arthropoda > Insecta > Lepidoptera > Papilionidae > Graphium > Graphium colonna. Next base: position 1,669 of record JAOCPS010319298.1, on the reverse strand, counting down.
CTATCGGCTACCACAGTAAAGTAACAGAGAGTGCACCTGCAATACGCGCAGTCACTTGTGTACTATAATATCTCCTGCGCAGTTGGCTGATCTCAGCGACTTCATTATTATAAAGAATTGATTTTCTTTATAATATAGTAAATAATGATTCACATATTAAGCCATAACTATGGTCCATGGACACACAACTATTGGAATATCATCGATGCGTTACTTGCCAGTTGATACGCTGTTTCTCCAAAAAGTTAGAGCTATAGTCTCTCCGAATTAAAGGATATAGGGATAGTAAATGAACATCAGACTGGTAACAAAAAGCCGGCTGTAAAATTTGTGTACATACATTTGACTCCAAAGGTATTGTGAGATTAGGGCAACTTCTGCTGCGATTTCCATAATTTCGTAAATGATGGTTTTGGTTTTTAAGTGATGTGTTTTCCGATATCTCCGCAAGTTATGAACCGATTTTCGATTTCATAAATATGCTTGCAAGTCAGTTTGTTGCGGATGTCTACACGTACCTACTTGTGACACCGATACATTTTTACACGGTTCATATCGGGTCCCGATGTCGATGACACAATTTCATACGCTGTTTGCGGTTGAATAGGAGGTCCTCAATTAGATGTTTGTATTTTTATGTATGTCCGCGAGTATCTCTGCCGTTTGCGGACCGATTCTAAAAATTCTCCTTTCATCCCATAGGGGTATACTTCCTCCTATGGGATCCCGTACATCATCAGAATAACCGTTTCAGTACTTTCGTATTGAAATCAAAATAACTCGAATGTACACAAAGCTAAGTTTAAAATGGTAGAGCATAACATTTTTTCACAGCTTTTGTTGCACTTTTACTACCGCGCTCGCCCGGGCAAGTACCACCGCCTCTTAATCGCGACCCCATCCTATCCAATAAACCTATTCTATCCAATTTCATTGACAACGCGCTCGTAACTTTCTGGGTATAGCGTGCATCTATTGGCGACGGGATCGCGTGGACCGCCTGATCGTTTGTCTTTCTCTCACAAAAAAACTGGGAAACCAACTTAAAACGCCTTGAAATAAACGTTCGTGAGACAACATTTTCAGTTATTTTGATTTAAAAAGAAACTATTGGAACGATTTTTATGATGAATTATATGGGGCCACTCTGCAGCGACATCCTTTTACATAAAAAAAACTGGCCAAGAGCGTGTCGGGCACGCACATGAAAGGGTTCCGTAGCCATGCGATGGTCCGTGCGACTGCTTCACAAAATAAATGCCGACAAAGTTCATTTTGCGGTTGACTCCATGCACTTTGTTAGGACGACTGTAAATGCATAAGTTTGTCGTGTTGTATAAAAATATCTAGGTATGGTACCGAGTCCGTCATAGTTTTAGTAAAAAAAAATTGCTTATAGTATTAGTGGTAGAACGTAACAACTTTTCACAGGTTTTGGTGCACTTCTCGGCCATGCTCGCCCGGGTAAGTACCACCCCCTTTATAAAGTCGGCATAAAATAAAGTATGCATGATTATTGGGGATGCCGGATGGCCATGTCTAGCCTTTTCTTTTCATATTCCTACCCTCTCCAAATCCTTAATCCCAACCCCATCCTATCCAATAAACCTATTATATCCGATCTCCCAGTTTGACAACGCACTCACAACTCTCCGGATGTTGCGTATGT
>JAOCPS010318968.1:0-12826 GCA_025505425.1 Graphium colonna | reverse complement strand
TGCTGGTGAGGGATTCTGCATGGTCCTGCTAACATTATCGCTTGGTGGTGGTTTTGTCTGCATGATCGTGCACGAGCACACGCACAAACAGTGTGGGAAGGGAGGGAGGTGCTTCACGCATGCTTAGGGAGTTTTTTCGCGGAATATTGCTAAGTAAACGGTCTTATAGATTTGTATTCTATGGATTTCCGCAAAGTATTGCCTGATTCTATTAACTATCATCACTGGTGGCCAGAGGGGCCTTTGCAGCTCCGATGGACGTGAGGTGGCCACTGGCGCTCAGGGCGCCGGGCCTAAACCTAGTTTTATAATTGGCTAAACTCGAGGGCCCGCGCGGGAACCTCGACTCGGGCCGCCACTCTGCTCTTGTAACCGGATTGGAAACGAGCTAAACTGCCACCTTTTATACATTTTTGTCCATGGACAATACTATGAGTGGTGACGTAGGTTTAATTTACTAAGCGTTTTGGAACAACTAAAAATTATTAAAGAAAAGAATAATAAAAGACGCACTGTTGAATGACTAAACTTGCTTGATTACGTCTAGTGCAAGAGAGCGCACGCAAAAACAGTGTGGGAAGGGAGGGAGGTGCTTTACGCATGCTTATGCGTGCGCTCAAATATTTGCTTGCAGGTTGTTAGGGGGATTTTTCGCGGAATATTGCTAAGTAAACTGTCTTATAGAATTTTATACTATGGACTTCCGCAAAGTATTGCCTGATTCTATTAACTATCATCACTGGTCGCCAGAGGGGCCTTTGCAGCTTCGATGGACGTGAGGTGGCAGCTGGCGCTCAGGGCGCCTGGCCTAAACCTCGTTTTATAATTGGCTAAACTAGAGCAGGAGCCTTGGCTCGGGCCGTCACTCTGCTCGTGTTACCGGATTGGAAACGAGTTAAACCGCCACCTTTTATACATTTTTGTCCATGGACAATACTATGAGTGGTGACGTAGGTTTCATTTATTAAGCATATTGGAACAACTAAAAATTATTAAAGAAAAGAATAATAAAAGACGCACTATTGTATGACTAAACTTTCTTGATTACGTCTAGTGCACGAGAGCGCACGTACAAGCAGTGTGGGAAAGGAGGGAGGTGCTTTACGCATGCTGATGCGTGCGCTCACATATTTGCTTGCAGGTTATAAGGGTTTTTTTTCGGGGAATATTACTAATAACGGTCTAATATATTCATTTACAATATCTTCAGGTGATAAAGCATGTTATGTGCTTTCATACTGCACTTGCTGCACTTCTAGGGCCACCTGTATCCCCGCCCTTCACATAAAGCAGGCATAAAATAAAGTATGCATGATTTTCGCGGTTGTCGGATTCTGGAGTTGTCTTTATTTTAATATTTTCTGACTTATCCTACCCTATAGCCTGTTCTCCAGTACAATCCAGGCTGGCGACGTACGAATAACTCTTTGGATGTTATAGGTGTCCTCGAGCTAAATCTTCTGCGCTTTGTAATTTCGTAATATATGTATATAAAAAACTACACTCATAAACTTATTTGTCTTTTTTATTTTATCTCATTTGTCAGTTTGCCTTATTACAATCTGCGCCAATATGAAACTTGAAGAATTTGCTTGTGGGTGTGTTTGGTTATTAGCATGTTTAAGTAGTCTGTGGGCTACAGATTAGTAATTGGCCTATAATCGCTGAATGATCAACGGCCCTATTTTTTAAAAAAAAAGATCTGAAGGCGATTTAAATCTGATTACAATACTTAAGTGCTGCATAATAATTAAAAGGCAGGTTAGTGTAGGGATTTTTTAAAAATTTTAACTTACCTTCAGGATATGTTATGACATTAAAACTGAAAGTCCTGTTGACGTAGAGATTCATGCTTCGAGAATCATCATCATCTCCAGATTCACATTTGCAAGTTATCGTACTATTTTTACTTACACGCTGTATGTAAGCATAACTTATAAATACAAGCGGAGTTTCAAGCAGAGCATCCTGAAATTATTAAATCAATTTCTATTATCTTTAATAATGAAATAAATGTAAGACGAATTTGTGTTTTCGTAACACTTCATCGTCACATCAACTGATCGTGAGTCATATTTTGGACTAAAATTGACAGGAGACCACGTGATCGGATGTTCGTTCTTTAACCATTTGGCTATTGGCGCTTACCTTTTATTTATTTTTATTAATCTTTATTATTGTTTAGGTACTTTAAATGTACGTGTGTTATTTAATTAATTAACGGTTGTTATTATTTTTCATGTGTTTTATTTTATATATATTAGATTTTATTATGGGTTCTAATGATGATTCATTTTGTTCTGTCCCTGAGAACGATAATCTGTTCACCAATGATATTTTCTGCTCCGTAAGTGATTCGCTTAGTGATTTTGTACACATCATATTTAAACAGTCGAGTTTAATGTTTAATGTGTGACATATAAACGCATAAAGCCAAGTCACTACAGCGACCTATATGAATTTTTCTTTAATGCTAAGGTTCATTCTGATTTAAGAAATTTGGATCATACACTCTCTACTGTTGACTATGTATCCTCTTCCTGAATTTAAATTTGATACGCAATGGTAGAATCTGCAAAAGAAGTGGTGGAGATGCTATGTATCTCCGAAGCTATTTTACATATTTTTTTTGATAAATCTCATCTTCTCCTGTCCATGTTTTTTTTGGAAGTCTGTGGGAAAGGAGTTAAATGCGTTCTAGGTGAATTTTTCTCATTTAAAACCTGGAATCTTTCAGGTCATACTATAAGTGTCACATCATTATGGAAAATTTTAATATAGAGCTCCTGGTTTCTTGTTCTCCACGTTCCTATCAACTCTTTCGTATCGTCGAGTCAGCTGGTCTTCATAACCTCCCTTTACATACCACTTACCACAATGTGAATAACGAAGGCACTTTGTTGACCTTAGTCTTTCTTCTTTTCCTCGCTACCCCACACCTGGTTTCTCTCGACATGACCTAATTTACCACCCTTAATTCCCAAAAGTACATAAACCTGTCTCGAACATTCTAAACATCTTTTGTATTGTTCAGTGGGATAATGTGACTGCCATCGACACGGGGGATGACAAAGTCAGTTTATTTTATAGTGGCGTTCTAAATCTTCATTATTTATTTTTAGATGTCCCAGCCAGACGAGATATCTAGCTACCCCCAGTAATAAGCATTTAATCAACTCAACATAAAACACAAGAATAGTTTAACAAAAATAAAAAAAGAAAACAAATTAATGAAGAACATACCTTAAATAAACACATTAAATAAAACACGAAACTGAATAAACGTGACAAAAAATGAAGCCCAAAATAGCAGCTGTGTTGATTAATTAAAAATGGAACCAAAATTGATTGTAAAATTTGCAATAAGCAGCAAGATGATAAAATTATATAACAACGAAAATAAAATTCAAAACAACACTTACATTGAAAAAAAAGAAAAGAGAAAAATGATGTCATTAAATTGAAAAATGAAAAATTTTTGTCATTCTAAATTTTTCCGTGAGTCTGTTAAGAACGAAGAAGTTTAAAAGTGGTTTTAGATAGCACATCCTTAATAAGCGGCGGAATATTGTTCTAGCATTTTGTTGCTATATATCTAAAGCTATCCCTGAATACCGCAGTCTTATGACATTGATGTGCTAGTCCTAGATTTTACCTATCCTATCCAACATGTAAGGCTAGCACATTATTTACTATTAATAATAACTTCTATTGACAAATAAATATTTTGGATAAAGATATGGTTTCATATTTAAGGAAGAGGTTCTCAATTCGGATGTTTTTGTTTATTTTATATATATAAACCGATTTTAAATATTGATTGATTTTAGATATCGCCTAAATGACCCAATAAAATTTTATAAAAAATCGGTTCAGTTGTTTGACTTTTCAATAAAAATAACTCAAAAATATATCTCGAAAGTACACATCAAAGGGGTTTTAGTCAGTTTTCTTTAAATTTTCCGTGAAAATAACCTAGTTTCCGGTTACATTTCATTAGCCATGAAATAAGTTCATACCTCTGACATCAAAATATTGCCTTCATCGTCCTCCCATGTGATGGTTGGTTTCGGATAACCAGTGACTTTGCAAGCAACGGTAAAGTTATTATTGTATTCCACTAAAGCTGTTTCCGGGTAAATCACCAAGATTTTAGGTCTCACTGAAGACGGTGCTTGCACTGGAAATTGGAAATTTTTAAGGTAATATTGAAATAGATAAATTGTTTATAAACATATAAGAAAAACAAAACCATTTTCAATCTCCTAAATGTAAATGTAAGCCGTAGCACGCGACGAAGACGGATGTGCCACGTGTGTTATAACGGCTATACACGGCTATATACGGCGTGTTCCAATTAACAACTCATTTAATTTGGAGTATTAATCCCTAGAATTGGAGAAGTCAACAGCACGGGTAATAAAAATTGGGGGGATCGAAAACTTGGTTTTTATTACCCTATATGATATATTCATTCAAACTTTTAACTATTTTTTAGTTACCATAATGTATAATCTATATGATAAAGCGAAAGTGTTACAGCACAATATCAGTACAAATAATAAAACAGTTGAAACAGCGTGTCGGTTTGATTCACATCCCTTGGGAGAGGGTTTAAGCACTTTTTTGGTAGATACATTCACTACTTCCCGTATCAGGGGAACTTTAGCTTTATGTTGCTTCGGCGTAAGTAAAGTAATCAGCAGAGTCAGTCACATGCTATGCTTCCAACTTAATGTTCTGTCAATATTGTAGGCCAAGATTTTTACATTTTGACTAATAGGAATGGGACCATTGTTAAGAATTATTGGTTGAAGCGTGGATAGATCCACCTTACTCAAAGTATGAGTACTGCCAACCACTTTCGCTTGGCACTTTGATGAATTAACTTTTAATCCAAACCCAATGTTTAATGGCGTTAAAGTCTTTATTTATCATTTAAATCACTTCGGGAAGCCTGTTGATGGTATTATATAATTGGATGTTATCGACATAAAGATGATACGCACATTGAAGATTGTGGGTCATAAGATTAATTAACTGGTCTGAGAAACTTGGTCCTGAGAAACTTCCAGATATCGGCGTAAGTAGATGATGTAATATTGTCAAGAATATATCGGCGTTTAGTATTACGTATCATCTTGTTACACCGATTCCGAGCCAATTTATAAAGTGACGAATTTTCTTCGCTGCGTTCCTTTTTATATTTATTATTATTTTTGAATAAGAAAAAAAGGCAGGGAGTATAAAGTGAAAGGAAGAATTGGTTTGAGCCAACTCTCAAAAGACAAGACGGCGTGTTACAATTAGAGAAACCTTCACTCAAATCGTCAATCAGTCAATCCTAACTAGAAATGTAGGTAGGATGAGATGATCTAGCTAGGATTTTTATTTTTTTGGAAAAATATTTTTTGTATATGGAAACATACCTTGTCTTTGGGGTAACAAAGTACCAGTTGTTCCTTTTATAACTAAAGAAGACGATTCGCGCCCAAAAATCTGAAAATGAAATTATTGTTTTATTTCAAACCATATTTATAACTTGTCCATTAATGATAAATATATTTAAAAGTAACGACGAAGTAGAAAATAAATGTTCTCACACATTTAGTAATCATCGAAATTGCTGAAGTGTATTAATTTTTAATATGTTTGACTGTACTCGTATGTATCTTTTTTACGTATGTGGTTTGATTTCTTTGAAAGTTTTTAACCGATTTTCAAAATTCTTCTTTTATTTGAAAGCATTTAGTTACAAGGTGGTCCCTTATATTTTTTTTTTAAGAAAATTGGTCTAATAAGTTCTTTTTTATATCAAAAAAAATTAGAAATATATCACGAATATTAATTTCTAACGGTTGAACTCGGTTTCGCAATTTTCTATGATATAATACTTTTGCTGAAATTATACGATTTTTGAATTATTGGTCAAATAATCGACAGTGGTGACGAATTTACTCTTGTGGGAGTTATTATGTTGTAGCTTTGAAAGAAGAAAAGTATCACTGGGTAAAACGAGGATGGGATTCAGAGGAAACAATGAGATAGATAAACCCACAAATGGCCATCCAGCAACCCCACAGACTTAAAAAATAATTTGGAGAAATAATTATTATTTTCCACTCACCGTAATTTTAAATGATTTTCCTTCTTCAAAAAATTCCCTCGCGGCGTACAGGCCTCTGCTTGCGTCGATTATTTCAACCGTAACAGCTCTCACGTAGCTACCGTCGAAGCTTATACGTATAGAGTCAACCTTAATACTTTTTTCTGCTACGGAGATAAAAATGTAGCTGGTTGCACCTGAAAAGAAAGCCACAAAATGTTGCAATTAAGGTTTAATATCTAGCTCAGTGAGGCCGAACTTGTGGTCGGAGTTAATAGTATATTCTGTATCTACGCCTCTTGTAGTCCATTCCATGGCTTTATGGATGGTGAAAAGCACCACTTGGTAATTTGAACGAATGTTGTGAAGCTGAAAATGTTTAATAATTGTTTACCCTCCAAAGTTAAGTGCAACGAAAACTGCTCCAACTCCATTATTATGTTTACTGATGTCAATGTAGATTGTCTATGTCGTCAATATACATGCGAAAAAATTGTGTGGAGTTTTGATCTATTTGTTCTTGAGTGATTATTTATTAGATTTGTATACTTATTCTGTCTATAGATGTAGAAGTACTGCAGGTGTTGTAGGAGCTTCAAAAGGACTCGTATAAAATCGGAGTTAAGTTTCGTTCTTGAGATACTTCTTTGAAGACTTACTTTATACTTCTTTGAGCATAACAACTTTTCACAGCTTTTGCTGCACTTCTACGGCCATGCTTGCCCGAGGAAGTACCACCGCCCTTTATAAAGTCGACATAAAATAAAGTATGCATAGTAAATATAATTTGTCCTCCATTCCATAAAAAAAATGGTTAGTATTTTAATCTTGAGGGGATTATTTTCTGCTAAGGAGATTGCAGTGACCGTATTACGAATAAGTGTTTTTAATTCGCTTATAGATTGTGGGGCAAAACTGCGCGGAAGAGATAGAAATCTTTTTCTTTATGAAATTGTGACTTTGTTTTCAGGCTGGGCTCCATGTGTTGCGGCATAACAAATAATGGGTTTAATTATGGTATACAAACTTAAAATTTTGTTTTTGCTGTTAGCATCTACTAAGAATGATTTTGAATATATCACCCTTAATGTGTTGATCAAACATTAAATATCGCGTATTTTTAGCCTTTTTTGTAATTTTTTTATTGATGCTCCGCTCCTATTGATCCCATCGCGATGTTATATAGTAACCTAAAGCTTTCCTTGATAAATGGGCTATCGAACACTAAAAGAATTTTCCAATTAGGGCCAGTACTTACTGAGACTAGCGCGTTTAGCCAACCAAGTAAACAAACAAACTAATCAACTTTGTAATATTAGATTGATACGCTGCTTACAAGCCGGGGAACGTGGCATTAAAATTGCGAGTAAATCTGCAGGTAATAAAAAAATAAATGTCCACATATAAAGCAAATTTTGCTTAATTTAACTTTAAACGGGGTAAATTAGTGGGTTTAAAGTTATAAAGAACAGTTCTCATTTCGTTTAAAAACTTAATAACGCTCAATTAGTTTTATCTCTCTTAAAATTTAAGAATAAAAAATAAAAAAACAATTTTTTTATTTTTTAACGTTTGCCCTCGATAACGACAACGTCAACTTTGTGCAGTTTCTGAATAGTGCTATGTTAATTACCCACACAAGCAAATCCGCGGCGACAGTTGCGTAATAATGGAGTACATAGTAACTAAAATATCAAATAAATATCATTCTTTTTTCCTTTTTCTTCTAAAGTTTCGATTTGATTAGGGCCGGATTTAGACTTCTTGATGCCAATATGTGGGCAACAACTGAATCCGGCCTGCTTTAAGATTAGATCCGTCCAGCGAGAAATTTTGAAAAACCCAATAAAAAAAATTACACTATCTATATTCACGGAATCAAGTTAACGAGTTGGCCGAGTGGCGACAGAGTGAGAAGGCAAATATCAAAGCCTTTGATGTTTGGTACCTCATTCTTTGATAAAGCCGCCACTTGGTTTCCTCGACCAAAATCTCATGTTTGCTGTCTCACTGGCGGCGCAATAAAAGATTTATTGCTTCGCAATTGTTCTAAACTACACGGTTCTACAGGTGGATGGCCCCAGAAAGAATTAAGTGTGTACGCGGCACACTGGTCACCCAACGCCAAATTCATCGATGCGGACATAGCTGATATCCCCTATGAAGGATGAAAGCCCCACTGTCACCGCCGGGGACTTCAACGCCAAGCACCCAGTGCCAAATTTACTAAACCCGCCGGCAGAGAGCTGCTAGGCGCAGTCGAGGAGAACGGGTTTGACGTGCTTGGCCCCAATGACCCAAGGTATATCCCCGCCGACTCCTCGTAATCATCCAACATGCTTGACTGTGCCACCAATTAACCACACTTATCTTACTGGATGTACTTTATGATACAGATACCCAGCACATACCGTAGCTCATTACATTGAGCCTAGACGCGGACTCAGTAGTTTCAAGAGACCTCCGATCCCGAACTAATTGGAAGGCCTACGGAAGAGCATTGTCCACTTTTTCGTAAAGCGCTCCTATCTCAGCGCCGGAAAAGTAGAAGCGGCGGCATGAAGCATCAACTGTAAAATATAGGAGTAGCTGAGAGTCACCACAACGGCTTTGATAAATGAGCGCTGTAGAGACGTGCTCACCCGTAGGCTTTCCGATGGGCTTAAAGAGAAGAGGGGCCTACGGAGGCCCACACACGCTGCCCACGAAACTCGGCAAGGCTTAGGAGGTTATCAGAGGAGTTGTCTACAAAGTTGAAAGAATATAGAGGAGAGGCATAGGACCGGCACTTAGAACATGTAGTCGAATTCCAAACCTCCCTCTACCAACCGTCAACTCACTCGATCCAGCATGCCCATCTGCCTACTAGTGGGTAGAGATGAGAAACGACATGTAAAAGCCCAAGAGAGGTCTGATTTCATGGCAGATTTAGACCTTGAAATGAAGTTTGTTTTACACCCAGCGCCTAGCGTGGTTTCATTCCATGAAGAAGTGTAAAACCACGTACTGGGTATTTTCAGAACCAGTGCCACAACTGGCTGAAGATGCATCTCGCCGACTGAAGTGTGAAAGGCAATAAGTTGCTTGCTCATGCGCAAGGTTCCAGGACTAGATAGCATCACTAAGCTTGGCAACCGACAGCCTTCTAATGGAGGAGTAGAGTTGCTTTGTCGTTTTTTAAACGTCATTTTGCACACGGCCCACTACCCACCTATTTGGAAAGTCGGCATAATCATAGTGCTGCTGAAATCGGGCAAAGACAGACGACAGTCGACGAGCTACCACCCGATCACGCTAGTACCGCATATCGCAAAGCTGTTGGAGAGGCTGCTGCTTCTCAGGATAGTGCCGTGCACATCCTTGCGAAGGGATTTATTCGGCTTCCGCAGCGGCCATTCCACCCACGTGCTGCACTACCTTGCAGCCCAGTACAACCGGGACCGCATCTGTCTGTGGGTACTTCTCGACATGGAGAATGATGGTCATCGACGGAGTGTGGCATGCGGGACTTGTGTACAAACTCATCTCAACCAGTATTCCACCTGCAAATGTGCGGCTGGTACCGTCCTTCTTAGGAGGGCGTAGCTTTGTCATGGAAGATGACGATGCTCTGTCGATAGAACGAACGATATATTGCCACACCTATACGCAGTTTACAATGATGACCATCCACTCGAGACCAATCAGTTAGGATGGGATGAGGACGTATTGTTGGGGCTATACGCCAAAGACAGTGCGTTATCCACGTCTTCAAGCAATGCGACGTACGCAGTGCTAAAGATGCAGCGCCAGTTAGACGTCCTGCCTGAATGGCTGGAAAAATGGCGAATGTCAGTCAGTATTGACAAGACATCCACCATTTCGATCAGAAGAAACCAGACCCAACCTGGTGTGAAGCTGCGAGGTCAGGTGATCACTTCGAACGTTGTGACGTATCTTGTATGCCGGGGATAGACCGCACGCTCCGGATGGTTCCACAGGTAAACCATGTGGTTTATCAGGTTTTGACTGCGAGAGCCGTGCTCAGACCTGTCCTAGCGTCCAAGTTACCGTTGCGAACCAAATTAGGTATATATAAAGTCTACATACGTTCGCGCCTGACCTACGCAGCTTCAGCCTGGTACAGTCTTGTTTCCGAGACTGGCAGGTAGAGGCTAGAGATGCAGCAAAACATGGTGCTATGAGTAATCGTGGGAGCAAAGCGATACGTTCGGAGCGACATAATCGCTTGCAACCTCAGAGTCGAGCCAATATCGAGGTATGTAGCCTGTACAGCGCGGCGGATATACGACTGCGCAGATAACGGGCCACACAAATACCTAAAGGACCTCGCTCCTCTGCTCACCCATCCAGCCGACGGACGTGGCTTCCCACGAGAGCTCCTGCGGCTGCTATAGGAGGAGAATCCTTGAGGCGGCCGCAGACGTGATAATCGGTGTACAACCTGCCCTGTGCACTGCAACAACGGTTAGGGATGGGCGAGTAGGTCCTCAAACGGCTGGCCATTGCCAGTTCGAGTAGTGCCCAAGAAAAGAAAATACTACCCATCCCCACTCACCGGAATTTTAGTTCAGTTCTATTTGAGCTACCGAGGTAGTAACTTCGACAAGCGATTTCTTAGCGCACTGCTAGTGCCATCAACATGCTTTGTGACTTTGTGTGCATCTTGAGTACTACTACTTTTTAATAATAGTTTGTTATTAAGTTCATCGAACGAAAATGAAACAAAACTGATGTCTGGTGGAAAGAAAGGAAAAGTAGATACAGAAGGTCGCTAGTTTCAATAAAAATGGACTAAAGAATTCTTTTTTGTCTTGCACTATGGTAAGCCTATTTATTTGATGTGTAATGAATCAATTGTAGTGATGAAAGATTTCAATATGAAGAGGATTTCCTAAGCATGTACGAAGCACCCACTGAGAGGACAAAAAAGGAAAAGTAAAATTCAGAAGCTTCCCGCAAATTTGGAAAAACAGCAACAAATTTTTCATAAATAAAGAACACAACTTAACAATTTCGTTAAAGCTAGATTTATAATAGCTAGTTCAAAATTGGCAAAGGCAAAAAAAAAAATTGCTGAAGTCGAATTTATCAAGGAGTGTTTGGTAGAAGTTCGCAGTGTTTAGTGTACTGAAGAGAAAACAAAATTGAAAAAAAGACAAGTTTGTCAAGACGAACTGTCGTTTAACGTGTAGAAATTATGGCATGATATAAAAGCTTTAACTGACCGTATGGCTGGTTTTGAATCATTTTCCACAGCATTCGACGAGGGCACCAATTTGTTTGACATAGCTCAACCGGCTACATTTATTCGGGATGTTGATAAATAATTCTTTGTAACTGAGGAATTGCTTGCTTTACAGCCGCTGAAAGATACCACTACAGTAGAGGATATTTTTAATGAAGTTCTTATTATCCTCTTTTGTAGTGGCAGATGTCTTATGGCATCCAAAAGTTTTATGTTGTCATGGGTGAAATTAACTAGAGTATGTGGTATGCAGTATGTGGTGAAGAGTATGAGTATGAGTGCACCTTCTATGGTCGGATTACGTAAAGGTTTTATTGGAATTTTATAAGGCTTAACTATCATGAGTTCAAGTCGTTTTTGGATGAAAAATCAGCTGAATATAACGACGTAACATATTGTTGTGAAGTCAGATGGCTGAGCAAAGGGGAAATGCTGAAACGGTTTTACGAGGCCTAGAAATGAGATGGCAGACTATATGCAAATAAAAGATAAACCACTATCTTAATTGAGTAACCCAAAATAGATATGTGACATAGTATTTCTGGTCGATCTTATGATTAAAATATATATAAAACGAATTAAATTTGAAACTCCAAAAACAAGGACAGTTAGTAAATGATTTGTACAGCCAATTGAAAGCGTTTCAGAACAAATTACGCTTGTGAGGGGCACAGATGTGGTCTGGTAATAGTTACCATTTCACCATACTCTCTGCGCATGAAAATATTGCTTATGCTTAATATGCCGAAGAACTCGAAGTTACTGTCAGAACAATTTTCGAATAGCTTATAGCTGAACAGCCAACTTATTTTTTCGTTACATTCCAATGAAAATTCTGGAATGTTATGAAACCGTAATTCATTATTTCTTTCCCTAAATCGGTATAAAGATGGGGCACGTAATGTTATCGGCTTCAGCACATTTAATTTAATTTTGCAGTTCACCTGCTATTTCTGCTTCTTTGCATTTCTACATTTGATTTTATTTCTGATCACCTAAATCAGTTTCAAACGCGCAAATTCTCAAAGAGCGTTACCTTGTATATGCCAATATTTTTTCGTTTTGTTATATTAAACACTCGTTTTAAAGCGTGATTTTGTAGTGATACGAGTATATACAGGGTTACTTGGAACTGGATGTATTCCCGTCAAGAATAAATTGGGGAGCCCAAAATTTAACCTCCTAAATGTATAGCCCAAAAGTTAACGGTTTTCGATTTATATTTAATTTTGTGATTTTTAAAATAGTATCAACTTCTACCCCTTTTTGACATGTAATTTAAAAAAAATGGGTGGTCAAATGTTATTAAACATATTTTTTTATTAGTAGAAGACTTAGCAACAAAACATAATAACCCCTAAACATATCAATTAATGATAACTTAATAAGTGATGGTTAAAAATAAACATATTTTTGATATATTTACTTAAATTAACGTCACTCGAGTTAAAGTGCTACACAGCTTAAAAAAT
>JAOCPS010318857.1:0-12826 GCA_025505425.1 Graphium colonna | reverse complement strand
CAATAAACCAATTGTATCCAATTTCCCAGGTTGACAACGCACTCGCAACTCTCCGGATGTTGCGTGTGTTCATGGGCAACGGGATCATTTACCATCAGGTGAACCGTCTGCTCATTTGTCTTTCTTTCCATAAAAAAAAATCCGGCAACCTACTCTTTCTACTATTACTATTCTACGACTATTCCTTCCCTCTTCTCTCTCATTCCTTTTCCCACAAATTCCTTAATCGCGACCCCATCCTATCCAATTTCCCAGGTTGACAACGCACTCACGATTATTTTGATGTTGTATGGGCGACGGGATCGCTTACCATCAGGTGCATAGTCTGCTCGTTTGTCTTCCTTTCTATAAAAAAAAACTTCTAAGGCGTCTGAAGTCGACTTCGCTATATTCTGTTAACCAAACCTAAGCATAAACGAAGACGAATTTGCTAGAACATGATAATTCCTTCGCACATGTGCTCATTGACATATTCTCGCGAGCTCCGTTCGGTCAGTGCTTAGTTTAGTACTAAAAATATTCGAAATCTTTGTCCGCGGTCAGTGAAAGGATTTTGCGGTCGTTACAAAGTTGTGCATAAAATTACCAAGTCTTTGAATACGCAAAGAATCTTCAAGAGTTATCTAAATCTATACATAGACATAGTTTACGCCTGTACAGTAACGAAGTTATGATTTATTCAGAAATAATCATGACATTCGACTGTATATCTATTAAGTTTAATGTAAATGAAGGACAATTACCATTTTTATATGGCATACGGTATTAAGTTATATTAACGCATACAAAAGTTATTTTCGTAAAGAAAACCCGGGTTTCGGAGATATTTGATAAAATCGAAAAACCGTCATTCATCACAAATAATTTCTGTTGCATCACTATGACAGATTGTGTATACATCATTAAGGTAAAGTAAAATTAATATTTTTATATTATAAATTAAATTTCCTGTTTAAAAATTAAATCCATGAAACGTGAAGTCTTAAGAAATTATGAAAATAATTACTTTAAAATTTTGATCTCGATGCTTGAGACTTTTTGGTATATTGTCCGCTTTGTTTCTACAGTTTGGGCATGGTCCTTACCTATCTAACAAAGGGTTTATTAATATATCTTTAGGTAGAGGAGCACAATATTTTTCATACAGTTCTTGCTGCACTTCTACGACCATTTTATCCAGAGGAAGTACCATAGCCTTTCATAAGTCAGCATAATATAAAGTATGCTAAAAAATTAAGTATTCGTCGCTAGATGGCTATTCCTTCCCTCGTTTTTCCCTCACTCCTTTCCCCTACGAATCCCTAATATGATCCCGACCAGTCCTATCCAATAAACCTGTTTATCAAATTTCCCGGTTGATAACGTACACACGCACACGCGATCCGGATCTTGTGTCCATGGGCGACGAGTTGACTTAACATCACGTGGACCGTCTGTTCGTTTGTCATCTTTACATAAAAAAATGTATTTTTGAGGTTGCCGTAGGGTCCTATTTTCAATCCTCTCTCCTCCGAATCCCTAACATATTTTCCTGACCCGTGCTTGCCAATGAATCTATTCAAGTTCCCAGGTTGGCAACGCACGTGAACTCTTCGGATGATAGGTGTGTCCACAGGCGAAGGGATAACATCAGTTGAACCATCAGCTCTTTTTCAAACTTTTTAAGACAAACGAGTAGCCCGTTCACCTGATGGAAAGCGATCCCGTTGCATATAGACACACGCGACATCCGAAGAGGCACGAGTGCGTTGTCAACTTGGGAAATTGGATAGAATAGGTTTATTGTATAGGATGGGGTCGGGATAAAGGATTTGGAAAAGAGTGGGAACAGAAAATGGTAGACATGGTCATTCAACAACCCCAATAGTCATGCATAATTTAATTCATGACGTCTTTATAAAGGGCGGTGGAACCTCCCCGGACGACCGTAGAAGTGAAGCAAAAGCTGCGCAAAGATGTCATGCTCTACCACCTCAATAATACTTTACATTGGCACGTGCTAACTACCAATCAACCGATCTTAAGTAAGATGACGACACCGTTGAGACAATCGATCGTTTTTTGCCGTTTTCGTAACTAACTACCCGTCGAGACAAAGGCAACGTTGCCAAGGCCATCGCAACGCTTCAATGGAATCGATTGTACCGGTTTAATTTGTCGGAGAGCGTTTACGTGAATGAATAAAAAAAAGTGCTGAACGCTAATTTCGGAGGTAAAAAAACATTTCGAAACCGTATTTTCTTTTGTTTTTCGTTTTTAAAGACAACTAGCTAAATTTGGTAGACGCTGTCCTGGCCATTCTCATTATAACAGTTTGATTGCTCCAAAAAAACAAGCTATTGCCCCGATCACCACCAAATTTTAAAGGATCAGTCGTTAGAACAAATTGAAGGTTTTCTGAAAATTTTATTACAATCGGTCCGCTTTGAAATCAAGTCGAATCGTCAGCAGCTGATTCAACTGATGTCGAGTAATTCCGTCTTTTAAACATTGAGATGATTTCTGTTTGACAGCTACCAACCTTAGTTAAATAATTGATAGTAGTGGAAAAAGAGGGAACAAATGTTTAAGCAACAACCGCAAAAGTCAAATATACTTTATTTGGTTGAGTGTGACCTGCGACGCCAACCGAATGGGATGGTAGATCATTACGTAATGTTTAAAATATAACTAACCTTTTTAGGTTTAAGATACTTTGCGAAAGTCTATAGTATACAAATCTATTAGATCGTTTTATTAGCAATATTCCGCGAAAAAACCCTCTTACAACCTGCAAGCAAATATGTGAGCGCACGCATAAGCGTGCGTAAAGCACCTCCCTCCTTTCCCATAGTGCTTGTGCGTGCGCTCTCGTGCACATGCAGATAAAACAACCACCAAGGGATAATGTTAGCAGGACCATGCAGAGTCCCACACCAGCAAGCAGGTTGTTAATTGATGTAAACTAGGAACAGATATGGACCCAGAATAGAACCCTGTGGGACACCCATTTTTAAGGGAGACCCAGAACAACTTGCATTATTTATAAGCACTTTCTGAATCCTTCCACTGAGATAAGAGGCAATAAAGTCAAGAGCTATTCCACGAATTCCATAATGATGGAGCTTGAGAAGAAGTGTATTGTGTTCTACACAGTCAAATGCTTTTCTGATTAATACTTTTAAATACCTTTATTACATCATATGGAGATATACTCGTATATTTAAATTTAAAATGATGCTCGCAATAGGATGTATTATTTTTAATATGTTTATGGCATTTAGAGAAGTTGATGGAATTTAAAAATAGAATATTATTTCCTTATTCATTTTATTTCCAACCTACTTGTTCAGACTATAAATTAGTCTAAACGGGTAAACTACATCATTTCTCTAAATAACATAAAGCCAAAGCCGTTTTCTTATTGCTCCAGAATACAATCAAACTTGGTACAAAGCAAAGGTAACATTCGGTTGCTATACAACTCTTATAGGTTCACGATGTTTGCATAACAACTCGAGTTTTAATAGTGGTACACATTGGAATGCTATAAGCTTTGATGGTCTGATAAAGAGTATAATACACGGCATTTGAATTGCTAATTGAAAATTGTACGCCGTAACGACAATAAAGTAGTACAAATGACCTTAATTTGTAAAATTTAATTATCAATTGACTATAAGCAAGACTCAATGGAAAATAGTGATTCAATTCACACGTACTTAAATTTAAAAGTCCAACAATCTTCTTCATTGCAATTCGCCTGTCTTTATATTTATGTAAGATACCTTAATAAAATTTATTCTAAACATGGGACTATTGGATTATGTGATTTTAATATAAATTGGACCAAATGAAAACTTTGGCTAGCTAGAGTTAATGACAATAAATTGTCACAAATATTCGACTATATCAGGACTACAAATACCTTTACAGGTTCAAAAAAATTTCTAAATCCACATTAGAGAATTATTTTGTGACAAAATGGCAATCGCATTTCTATAATAGTAAGGCTCAATTTTTACGTCTCTGCGTCACTTCTGCTTCGATATTTTAACTTATAGTAACAAATCTTCACCTCCTATTGGCAGCTTAAGTGAAGAAACTTAACCCAGCAGTCAGAAGAAAGGTAAAACCATAACATTTGTGGTGTTAGTGGTACTACCACGATTGAGCTTAAGCATGATCAGACGTTCAGTTGCTGACTATCTGGACTAACTATGTGGGAGATCTTTATAATGATTACAAAACAAAACTTTTTTAAAAACAAGCTTTTACCGATGAAAGTCTAAAGCAGTCCCCAAGCCAAAGGAAACGAGCTTACCGACTATATCAAGAAGTTTATGTAAAAGTATGTTATTTTTTTTTCTTATCCATGTTATTGCTCCACGGGCTGCATTAAATTCTTAGATAACTTTCCACATTATCACTTTTAACACGCATTAGGGGTAAAGGTCATTGATACAATCATCAGAAATATCAGTGCACGTAAGTCTAAGCTAGTGACCGGTTGTCCGTCGGACCACAGTGGTAGAAATGTTGTACAAATTCGTAATTTTATCTATTTTAGCCGAGTTTTGGGGCTTGAGTGTAAGTAGATAAATATTTTGTTTTTATTTATCTTTGATTTCCAAATAATTATTAACATCAGTTATTAAAGTGTTTTAAAAGCTGATAGAATAATAAGTAAACAACTAGTTTAAAAGTGGATTGATTGCTTAATGCCGACGTGAAAAACTCTCTGATAGAACAAGTTTTTGTGTGTGGTCAAGCAAGAAGACTTAATAATAAAATACCTACGTATCTCCAATATAAATTTAATTATACTGATAAAATCATTAACTGCTACTTTCTAAAATGTATTAATTGTGTTACTTATTTTACAGAATGGTAAAGCTTTGAAGGATGAAAGGATCTTAGCTCCAAAAATAAAATTAAACGATGGAAGAGAAATACCTGCGCTAGCATTTGGGACTTGGCTAGGAAATAACACAAAGGTATTTATATAAATAATAAATAAACACTGAATAATAACCTAATAATAAAAATTATAATACAATTAACATCAATCTAGTGTATCTAATCTATGAATAAAAGTCCATTTTGGGAAAAGCAAAATATGTCATTAATGGTAATTACTCGTATACACAGTTACATCGAGTAGATACATCCCGATAATATGATGTTAGCAACACATTTAGTTAGTTTTATGTTTCATAAATTTTGTTAAAACCGTTATGTAATTACCAGTTACTCAATACCAAATCTACTTACTTATAGTAATTATACTTTTGTTAATTGTTGTGAATTAAGGCATTGCCAGTTTATTATTGCAATATAGTTTTGAAATGTAATTATGTACATAGTATAGGGTCCGACATAATCATCATATTTTTAAATTATTTCTTTTTATTTTTAAAAAACATAGCTAACTAATAACCGTTTTTTAATGTTTAATAAATATTATTGTTTTATTATTTTATCAACAATCGTCGCTAACATGGTTGACATTGCTTGGCCAATATTCAAGATACAGAGTACAATATTTAAGATACAGAAAACAATAATTTTAAATATACATATACATAATACAATAATTACATATATACATGACTGGGAGAGAATGACAAACGACATTAAGTCCGCCCATTGTACTCTTTTTTAACACTCTTTTATTAGCTTCGCTTGTATGTTTGTTTGCTAGTTTGTAACCGACTCCTTTGAACACTATTTTGACTCACTTTCCGCGGATAAATTTTATTCAAACTTTATAAACTTTTCAGGTGCCGATGACATTACAATAATTTGTTAAGCATGTCCCATTATCCTGACTAGGATCGCCAGGACTTATCATTTTTTACTTTTTAGGTTTTTAAACTATATTTTATTATAAGGTGTTTAGAATAAATATTAAGTAAATAAAAACATAACGGAGATTTTTGCGAAATTATGGTATTACCCAGGTTGAGCTTCATCACACACAGAAGCAGCAAATATTGAATAAAAAACTCTACTAGGCCCTAATCTCTAAAATACAATTTAGGGACCGCACCAAAGTTAGTTTCTCTATAAATAAGATAATTGACTCTATTGAACATAAATATACGTACGGAACGTAAATATTTATAATTTTAAAGAATTAGATATAATTTAACTGTGTTCTTATATTGATATTTATAAAAAAAATATCTCAAATCAAATAAAGTCCTCCTGACCGAACTACGGCCACGGTGGCCAATCGACTAGGAGACCAGTCAACTGCACAGGAAATATTATAGTGCACACGTGTACATGTGCACTATAAAATACAGGTATAAAAACTAAATACAGGTGCACTCTCAGTTCCTTTACTCAGACTAGAACAGCCGGACGAACTCGAATCCATTAATTGATCATTTTAATGAAATAATGTTTTAAAATGACTAGGAATAAAAATTATTATTACAATAAAATTATTATTACAATGTAAAAATAGCGTTTGAATATTGAAGAAGAGAAGCAACAACCTTTTAAAAATCCTATGGAAATTGTTTTTCCGGTATAAAAATGGATTTTCACCAAAAATGTTATTAATGATCAAAGCTATAACATACATGCATGTTTGATTTTTTATTTGAGTTTAAGTTTTTTTGTCAGTTCCAAATAGAGGGTATTGATTAACGAAAGTTTTTTTTTTAACATGGCCGCGTGGAGCCTACGGCAAATGAGGTGGAGTTGGCGGTCGGCTGGGCGATCGACGCAGGGTACCGGCACATCGACACCGCATACGCATACAAGATAGAAGACCAGGTCGGTAGGGCAATAGGGAAGAAACTGCAAGAGGTGCCCAGAGACGAGCTTTTTATCACGACCAAGGCAAGCCCCATTTATGATTTATCTTCGTATATTTTTAAGGACAAACACATGATGTTAATTAATAACTTGAGCCTGGTGGAAATATTTTCTAAAATAACTCTTAAAGTCTTAAAACTCTGATTAAGGCTTACGAAAAAGTCTCTAAAAAAAGTCTTTAAAAAAGACCCAATTTTCTGAGAACATAATTATTAAGAGTTTTGAAAAGTTATTCACGCTTTTGAACATTTATTCTTAGTTACTTTAGAGAAATGTTTTCACCAGTGAATGACCTATGAACTCGCACAATATATGATAAGTGCCAAGTGTGCCTTTGGACAGAATAAGTTATTCTGTAGATGGGAACCTATTTCAGAGTGGAAAAAAGCCATCCGGCAACTGGCATCCCCATAATCCAAGCATACAAGTTTTACTTTCGCTTTGTGTGTAAGGCGGTGGTACTCATCCGGTCAAGCAAGTTGATGAGTACCGCAAAAGCTATTCGAAAGATGATGTACTTTACTACGAACAGAAACTTACGTACAGTTTGATCATTTTAATATAATCATCATCTAAAATCTGTATCAATCTGCTTGATTTTGAGGTTTGTATTACTTGTGCTAAATTAATGGCTGTGCAAATAATTCATCCCAACATGACACAATCATTAAGGAACGGAAACGAATATAAGAATTGAATTTCATTAACAATTTTATTCGCGCATCTCCCAATTTGGCATAAGGCGTTAACATAAAACCAAAAATATCAGTAGCCCAAAGAATGTCTTCTTGTAAACCCAGCTAGATTTGAGACATGATAATGCACAAGTATATGTGGAGAATCAGAATCACTCATTTTAAATAAAATCAAGCTGAATCTGTTCTTTTAAACTCATAAAATTATTGGTGATGAGGTATGACGCATGAGCAACTTCTTAAGTACCCAATCGACCCATTTGCCTTTTTTTTAATTGATGATGTTTTACATTTTGAAATATATTTGTCCTATTTTCCATTAAATGAATATTTACTATTTTATTTTGCAGCTTTGGAACGACCACCACGCTAGGAATGCAGTAGTGTCAGGTCTGCAAGATTCTCTGCAGAAATTAGGTCTTGATTACGTCGACCTATATTTGATTCACTGGCCAGTTGGACAGTTTGTAAGTACCAATCTTCAAAAAATATCATTTTCTAAACAAATTTAAAAGTAATGTATGCGGCAGAAATTTATTAATCCCATTATGCCGCATTGTAAACCTAGGAGAGTTCGACATTTGTAATATAATATGTCTAAGTTCTTAGCCATATTGGATTCCAAACCATTTTTACGTTAATAAAACTCGCAATAGACGATGACGGGTGATATCCCCATACCACGGTATATACAGGTATCATAGCATCGAAAATAATAAGTTTGTTAAGGTAGGTCGATAATAGGTGATCGCTAGCGAATATCTGTCGGTTAATTTCCAATTTCTCAACCTGCATAGGAGAAAAATAGTTTGATGTCATTTAATAACAAATGAGTCAGCGAATGAGCAAATCGTCGACTAGTGCACCTATAAGTACCCATAAAATCCTTCTGTCTAGATACTAGACGTACCTAATCTTACGCAATCATTATGTGAAATGGTAGTACCTACTACGCCAGCAGGCTGACAACTGCATCAAAATTTGACATGTAAATTTTATACTCTGTTTTCTCACACACATCGGTTAAGCAAAAATTAAAGTTACTTTACAAACTTTGGACACTATGCTTTATCAATGCAAATGTTGCACTAATAAGAATGAAGAAACGTTTATATTTTCGTTCGTTGCTTTAAAAACTTTATAAGCATAAATAACTTGATGTCTGCCTTCATAAACACACAACTTTGACACGTAAGAGAAGCATAACGTTGTTTTTATAAAATATTTTTGTATGTGTCTCCATTGCCTATTAACCGCCTCTGTTAGGGCATTGCTGGCTAATCATCCGATTGCCTGATAAGTGAAATGATCCATACGTTGGAAGGGAATGTGTAAAGTAGGTCTCGATTGTGAAGAACACCTTCGAAAGTCGTTATGGAATATCAGTGCCTTCATATATTCTTACAACTAATCCATCCTTCACATTAAGCTAATGACATTGGATTGCGGAGGTTGAATGCCAGTCGCTCTATGTAAAAAACTGATATTCAGGTAATATTTGGTAAGATTAGAAATGGATCGACCCCAAATAATTTGGAAATTGGGCAATGTACAAGTAGTTTTTTTTTTGAACCTGATACCATCATTGTTAAAATAATTCAATACTTAAGTAGTCCAAAAATTGATGTATTTGCACCTAATATATTTCTGTTTCAGGCAAATATGTCATATGATTACACGGACTATCTTGAAACATGGCGTGGCATGATGGATGCCAAAAAACAGGGGCTAGCAAAGTCAATTGGACTATCCAACTTTAATGAGCAAATGATTGACAGAATCGTGGAGAATGGGCTTGATTTACCAGCTGTACTCCAAGTCGAAGTAAGTTTTGTACATAATTCTATAGAACAAAAATTAAAAATTTTGTATATATAAATTTTTTGTATCTGCAAATATTAGATTATAATGATGATAACAATACATATTTATTCATAAAAGTCCATATTTTTATGGTATGTTTCAATTTGTTGTTTCGACGTCTACAGTTCAACGTAGTTGATTTGATTCACCAAATAATATCTTTCATTTTGCACTGCTCAATTCCACTAATTGACAAATTGCAAACACCTTGTACACTTTTATCTTTTATTTATATATATAAATCAATAAAACATTATGGTTTACAGTAGTTTTTTCAGGTTTTCATTTTTATTTTATAGGTTGTAGTTGTTAATTTATCAGAGGATTCACTTGATGTTGAGTGGTATCCGCCTTCCATTGACAGCCATAACATGGCAAGAACCATTTTAAGAGGAGTTAAACATATTTATTGCAAAATAATAAACTATTATACTATATCTGCTCCGTTTCCTTTACAGCTCAACCTAAACCTCCAGCAGCCGGAGTTGCTAAAGTACTGCAAGGATAAAAACATCGTAGTCATGGGATACACTCCTTTTGGATCTCTATTTTATAGCAAAGCGAAGGCAGATTCCCCACCGCCGCGTGTAGACGATCCAGCCCTCGTGAATATAGCCAAAAAATACAACAAGACTGTACCCCAAGTTACAGTTCGATATCTGGTATATACGTTAATGGTTTACTTTTATTTATTTATTTACTTCAACAACAAAATACACATTGATACATGAGTTTAGAGACTCAAATAAGTACAAGATATCTTATACTAAATGGAACCTTAATTAGGTAAAACAGCATCCAAGAGTTACATTATCGACAACAGCTTAATAAACAAACAATTTTAGTACAAGTTGCAGCATAGGCATTTAAAACTAACGAATTAAATGCTAACTTAAAATTAGTTAACATTAAAATACGGAATACTAACGAAAAAGTTGAGTTGCAAAAAGAAAAAAAAAATAGAAAAGACGAAAAGTAAACTAACTAACCCAATTTAATTAATAAAGAAATGATGAAAAGATTCCTTTTAAATGTATTTAAACTATCATTAAAAATATCTATGGCATAATTTTGATCCAAAAACCGGTTATGTGATTTTATCCCTATAGTGCCCTAGCTTCATGGCACTAACTTTACGGACATATGATTTTAAGCCAATGTGATGCCAAAAAAGCCGTTATTTCATGCATATTTACAAAAATCATTATTGTCACAGAAAGAACTTGACTGCGCTACTGAGCGCCAATATCACAGAAATGTCTAAAGGTTTTGACTGCTTTACCAAGCGCCTTCCACTTTACCTACCCTACTCCGTTGTCGACATACGACATGCGATAAATGGGATAAAAATTGAGACAATGGAAAAAAGAGTTTCACTTTAAAAAAAATCATGATCTATACATTTTATGATTAAACATCCGATTAAAACTATGTCCTTGAACAGATGTCCAAAACTCAGATCTATGTCTCACACACACACACACACAACTATGTTTGATTTTAAAGATAAAATGTTAAACCATTACAATTTTGTTACAGATTCAACTAGGCGTTATACCTATTCCTAAATCATTGACAAAATCCAGAATAGAAGAGAATTTCGACGTGTTCGACTTTCAATTGACTAAAGAAGAGGAAGATGTCCTTAAATCCTTTGATCGAGGATATAGGACCATCCCACAACTGAAATGGTTGGACCACCCATATTATCCATTCAAGAAGAACGAATAAATAAGAGTAATGGATATTTAGTTAAATAAAAATATTTATTACACAATGAACTCATTCATTGCATGCATCAATAGAAAACCATGGCATCAAGCATCAGTCTTGAAGTATTTAATTTAATTTTTTTCGGTAGTGAAGGAGGCAATCTAGCAAGCGGCTCACCTGATAGTAAGCGATATCCGCCGCGCATGGACTCCCGCAACACCAAAGGAATAACAAGAGCGTTAGCGGCCTTTAAGATAGCAAGTCGTATCCGTCCGGAAATATCGCTGGCGACAGTTGATTTCACAAAGGTGTCGTGCGTGGCAGGAAATGTCGGCGAAATTGCACAGTAGTGGACTGCCAACCTTCAAGGTGGTGACGATGGTACTTGGTGGTATGTCGCGTTGTACGGTGCACAAACTCAGCAACAGGAGAAGCTGGTAAAGGAGTGCACAGTATTCCATATGTGGCTGGACTTGCGCTATTTTATTGTATTGCATTTTTTTTATATAGATAAGGTGATGATGTTATGTGGATACTGTTACACATGGACACTATCACAGAAGAGTTATTGAGGCATTATCCGCCTTAGATACAATGAATAAATAAAAAGGAGGATATGAAAACATATTAAGGAGTGTTAAAGAAAAGTTGTAGCAAAAAAAGGTTAAGATAAGCTATCCAGCAGCATCTCAAGCATTAGTATTTATAGCCTCCTCTTAGTCGAACAAATACATCACTGTTGCCGAAGCCCTTTGCAATATTTTATGCTTAACAAGTGTAAAAATGGATACAAATGTTTGAATATTTCTTTATTTAGCTATTACACAATATACCTAATGCTGCAAGTCATTATAAATATGGATAAATGGCACCGAATAATCTAAACCTTAAGACCTACATTTATTTTTCAAAAATATTTAAAAATGCCTGTATTTTGGTGAAGTCCATTTATGTTAGAAATGAGTTTAAAACTCTAACAATATAACATGAATTTGAAAAATGAATACTAGAACATAAATAGTTAAAATAACGTCCATAATATGCCTGTTAATTTTGAGAATGTAATTATCATTATTTATCGATTAAAAACTCATTTGAGTGCTCCACCTCAACTCGACACTTAAGCGCTATTAAAGCCTGTAACTGGGCGTTCAATTCTTGCTGCGTTTCGAATTTTACAACCAAAAAAGTTTGCCAAGCATCTCTAAAGGAACTTAAGACCGGGTTCTCCCAGAAATTGCGATTTTTTAAACGGTTTTATTTTGTTATACTATTTTATAAAAGTGTAAAAAAACTTATATTTGAGACCTTTTCTTAGCTTCGCCCGTCCGTGAAAACGTATCCTTTTGCTTTATTATTTACTAGGGACCGACTACAGATTCGCAGGTATGCAATGTCATTGGCGCGCAAGATGGCCGTACGGCCCAACGGCCTTGTAACCCCGCACATTTAATTTCTAATATCTAATATCTTTATTTAATGAATATCTTCATTTAAAACGATAGGCTTTAAAGGGAAATTCGGTTATTTATAAATTGTACGACTTATTTTTATTAAATTGAATAAGTAATAATATGTTTTTTAAGAGAGCATTTTTTTGTGTAATATGCAATAGATTAAATAATTACTATGGGTTGTCCTTAGAAGATAGACATACGAGGGCGGCAGTGAAAATTTCGAGAATCAAGGATATGACACAACATTACTATTTAAAAATGCATTTATTGCTTTTCGAAGTATTCTCC
>JAOCPS010318528.1:0-12830 GCA_025505425.1 Graphium colonna | reverse complement strand
ATCCCCTAACAACCTGCAAGCAAATATATGAGCGCACGCATAAGCATGCGTTAGGCACCTCCCTCCCTTCCCACACTCCTTGTGCGTGCGCTCTCGTACACGATCATGCAGACAAAACCAATGGATTTCCGCAAAGTAACGCCTGATTCTATTAATTAATACTTGCAAATGTTCTAGGACTAATATATACTGTACTATTAGTATACTACTACGGACGAATGTCCTTTTTACATGATCTAATGAACAAATACGACACCTTGTTACTGCAATTTACTCACTGTTCAAATGTCAACGAAGTGAAATGAAGCTGACTGTAATTATCAGTAGTTACATCTCTAGAGAACGATTCGCCTGTACTTATATTTGTTTGTACATATTTAGATGTAAAGCAAAAATTTCGAATTTAAATTTCATGCCACAGTACTTACAATGCTCTTTTAAAAAATTAAAAACAAACAAAATCAATTAAAAACTCTTAATTTTTAAGTCCGTTACTCAAAAAATATTTACGTCACTATTCGAAGTATTATTACTTTCTCTACTTAAGTCAAATTGATTCCAGTTTTCGTTCAGCATTGCCGCCATATTCTCGGTTAATTAAAAACAAAACTAGTCAAAATCCGGTCTCAAAACCACGAAGCAAGACTTTAATAACTAAAAATTAACAACGCTAAGAAATTTCGTGACATCGTAATAGCCGGCAATTTATTGGCAACACATAAAGAAAGCTAGCGGAATAAAACTCGATATTTGAAAATGGAATGTACATACGTTTTACAACCACATAAAAGAACCAAAACTCGGTAATTTCGGTGCAGGGGTCACGAGACGTCTGGACGAAAAGAAGCCTTAACCACAATTCGTTCAGGTAAACTTGTTTTTAATATATGCACTAAGTATCAATATTTATTTACCTCTTGCATGTATACATTACGAGGTGACGTTTAATTTTTAAGTCACTAACTTGTCGGTTTAAACTAGCCAGTTAAAATTTTAATAATTAATAAAATCTAAACTTTATTTTCATTTCTTGCCTGCTACGAAGGTAATGTAAATGAATTGTAAATACTTTTACATTTAAATAAAAATTACCTTATAAATTTGATGGATAGCAACACAGGTCTACGCGACGCGACGGTATTAGCGACACTGGTTGTAAGCAGGTCAGAGTGACCTCTAAAGAGCTTATCAGAGAGTTCAATGGCAAGTGCGGGTTACCATTATCAGTTTCGTAATTCAGTCTCTGGGAAGCTCCCTAGAAGCAAGACATTTTCAATGCATTTGTATGTAATTAAACAAGTAACTTGCATAAGTTTAAATAAAAGCCAAAACATTTACTTTTATTTGTAAAAACCCCAATGATAAAATAACAAATCGTTTAATGCCCGTTTAACATGGTTAATAAGTTATTCTTAATCACAGATTTCATTACAATTTAGATTTTTTTTTATGATATATAGATATTTATCTTGGATGAAGGGCATTCATATGTTCATCTTATGTTTGTTAAATGCGCTTACTTTACAAAAACAAAAACTGTGTGAAATGAATGGTTCATATGAAAAACTACAATGCAACAATACAATGACCTTACCAAATATTTCATTTGTGCAGGAGAAAGAATAATGAAATGTAAGGAGGAAATCCAAAATCAAATAACAATTTAAAAAGAAAAATTAATTCATCAACATATTTCTGCTTATTAGTATATGTGTGTCCATAGAAGTTTTGTTTTTATTTTTACTATCTTGCAGCTTAAAAATTAATAGTCTTAATATAAAGTTGTTGAAAATAAGTCCAAAATTAAAGTGACAGGAAATATACAAAGGTACATATTGACTGTGAAGTGACAAATTGTACTATCTCAGTTTTCACAACTTTTCAGGAAGGAAAAAAAACATAATTAATAATATATTTGTGGTTGTTTAAATTAAATAATAAGTGATTGATTAAAAAAATGTGATTTGGCTTTATTTTTATTACAAAATAAGGCTAAAATATATACATAATTAAGAAAAAACATAAATTGCCACAAAAAGTTTTATAACATGAATTTTAGGATAGGTCATATTGGTGGTTTACAGTCTAAATGTACAAAGAAATATCAGATAATTAATATGTATTTAATATTTAGGCAATAAGTTAACTACTAACTCAAACATTACGCAATACTAACAAGGGAACCTTGATCTACTCAACTTTCATAATAGTATGCATACATACACCTACAAGAGGCACAAATTAGTTCACTAAACATAGATTACTTAATACTAAAGTGTGAAAATATTAATAAATAGAAATAAAAACTTGAAATAAATTTGATCTGGTCAAATAAAAATTCCTTCTATATGAAACTATGTAATAAAAAATAAACAAACTATGTTAAGGTTATCATTATTTAATATATGAATAGAAAATTACACATTTATATTAAGAGTTTCCTAACCCCTGCAAAAAAATTCGTTTCTTGTATATCTGAACTATTTCACAAAGATTCATATTATGATAAGAATTATTTATAATGTTTTTAAAACTTTAAATAAATCTTAATAAAGAAATATATATTTTATCAAAATATTACGTAGCTCTAGAAAGTATATACTGAGATGAGTTGGAGGTTGAAAATAGATCGTTTTAGAAAAATTATGTTTACAATGATTTTCGGTAATTTTGCAGAATATGTGCACGTATTCGCAAGAATAACCTAATTGTCTAATTAACAATATTAATAACGCTATAAATTGAAGAAAGCCTTAAAAAAATAACTAAAAATCAAAAGTTGTAACAAGAAATTATAAACTCAGTAAAATATAATATCTCAGTATAATATCAACCAAAAATAAATCACCGTAAAATTAAAAATAGCAATTAACGTGCACTTAAGTCACTAATTATAAGTTTTTCTTAATTGTTACGTAATGAGAACAATAAAATAAATAAAACAAAAACATCATTGTTTATTTTTGAAAGAAGATACAATTCTATGACATAACTTGAAAATAAAAAAAACAGTCGAGTTTAAAATGTAAGATGTAAATGATAATAATATTCCGAAAACTAATTATTAAAGACTTACCCTTTATTTTGTAAATATTTTTTATAACTGTTTTTTTAACATAACCACTAAAGACGAATTTTCATGAAGAGATGAATAGAAATTTAGAAACCAACAGTTTACTCTCGTTTACTCTCGCTACACGGCAAAACTGCGAACACAATTAAAAACGGCAACACCATAAAATGTTTCGTTTTCCCTTAATAAAATGTATTAGTCGTCTATAAACAATTAATGAACTTACATTTTATCAACTGTTTGTAAAATAAAAAACTAAAGCGCCTTATGAAAAATATGATATATAAAATATAATGTATTTCATTGTATAAATGGCTTAAACGGAAATACCTCTGTTTTCAACTTGTCAACATGAATATGATACATAGGGTAGACGAGCAAAAAGTAAAAGAAAACGTTTTGATTAGGTATTTTACGTGCCCGTAATATGTCTTTGAGTTTCTCGAGTATTATTTCGCCCCAGTCATTGTTTACACCGAGTAATAATACTAGATAAATGTTGATTGTTAAAGTAATGTGAATAATCAAATGTGTATTTAATAAAGAGAATTTAGTTATCCATTTTTATAGTTACAAATCCATATGTATTTTTTAAATATTTATTTAGTAGTCCTCGAAAATTAATAAAGTGTTTAAGATATTAGACAAAATTGTAATATCTGAAAACTGAAAATACCATGGAGCTATTTGAGCCATGGAGTTACTTAATTAAAGTAGAAGCGATAAACAATAAAAATTACGTGGTTTTATGAAACCACAATACAAGTGAAATAACAACAATTACATTAATACACTGATCAAAACACAAAAAACCGAAGAGGTACTAATATAAAATATTGGCCGCGGCTGATCAGCTGAATACCTTTCATTTTACTCCTACACCCCGACCAGATGTAATGAAACATGCGATAGACGGACAAAATAATTTAAGGCAATGGAAAAAATTTACACAAAACGACGGACATTGCAAGTTTGAAATAACAGTTTACAAAATCCATTATTGATGCTGTAGGTAATAGTGATACGAAATATAATTAGGAGTTAGACTAAGGGTTTTAATCATTACAGCTTTACCATATGTGGGTTATTTTGTGTTGTTTAATGTATCAGAGTTGGCGGCCAACCTTCAACGTTGAAGAGGCACCATAACAAGATGAAGAATGTATCGGAAGATACGTCAAAACAAATGACGTGTTCTTGTTATAATGTTTACTGAGTAGCTGAGCGAATGTCCTGACACCAAGTTGATTGGCGTAGCTAAGCCAATCTTATTTTAATGACTACATGGAATTATATTTACGCAAAGAATGTCAAACGCTTCCGCTTTTATTTCAAATAAATATTTTTATAAGAAAATTATATACTACCATATTCATATTTTTAATTTAGTACAATAATCTTGTAGAGAATTGTAAAGAGTTTTATGTTCATACTTAATAGGGAAATAGTACGTCGCGGATACGATGACTTCATGTTCTGATGTATGGATTTTTTTCTTGTTAATGAATACTCTATGTTGTCTTTACGGCGGCTACA
The DNA here is from genome assembly GCA_025505425.1 of Graphium colonna. NCBI lineage: Eukaryota > Metazoa > Arthropoda > Insecta > Lepidoptera > Papilionidae > Graphium > Graphium colonna. The sequence goes on along the minus strand of JAOCPS010318528.1, from coordinate 8,221 downwards.
CGAGCACGAAATTCGCGTCAGTTTGTCCGAACACGTTTCCGACCGTATGCACTGCTTCCATACAAAATGTTCCACGGAGCGCCCACTTCCGGTTGCTTTCTGTATAACAGGATCATTTTTTTGTATGCAGTCCCCTCATTTTTTAAATCCTGTTCTGAATCAAGCCGTATATATTCAGCCAGCATTCAGTCCGTCGAATGTTCCAGTACGTCACTTTGATACAGTAGTAGCTCGATTAACTAGACTAATTTTTGTCGCTAGGCATTTGGATAATCGAAAATCCGGATGTATGAAGAAAAACAGGTTTTGTGCATATTCAGTACGTAATGTAATGTGTTTATAAAAATGAAATATTAACGAAAATCAATGTTTATTAAGAAATTATTTTGATATACATTTTTCGGCATACAATATATGCACTGATTTATGTATGAACTTACATATTTTATTAGATTATATACATTCTACATACTAAAATGTTATCTTAATCATGGAATCAAATATTTAGGTACGTATGTATGTGTAATTTTGTTAACAATATGGATTTGGTAATCATGAAATAAACCAAATGTAAGTTTAATTTGGTTTAAAATATTTGTTAATTTGATTACATCATTAAAATAAGATTGGCTTAGCTACGCCAATCAACCTGGTGTTAGGACATTCGCTCAGCCACTCAGTAAACATTATAACAAGAACACGTCATTTGTTTTGACGTATCTTCCGATACATTCTTCATCTTGTTATGGTGCCTCTTCAACGTTGAAGGTTGGCCGCCATCTCTGATTTACACCACTTTTTCTTTTCATTGCTGATATATTGCGAATACGTTTCAGCTATAGTATTCCTCTTTGCTAGTTTTTCATCCACTTGATAGCTCTTTCTAGGGCATGAATTGCCTTTAAATATGATGGCCGGCATTCCGCGCGGCACGAGCGGGGCCAATGCTAGTTCATATTTATGGTTGCACAAATTCGATTTTAGTTATTTGATATATTAGTTGCGTTCGGTATTCCGGATAATAGTGCATCCGTATAACTCAGAGTCAGATAATCGGGTTTTACTGCAATATTATCTGGTTGTGGGTGTACTCCGTAATGCTTTGCATACACCAGTGGCGCTATAAAATATTACCAAAACGATTTAACTTGCAGAGTGATGTAGCGACAATAGTGTTTAATTTCAGTGTACCTTTAAATTAATAATTTGTGTAAACGTTAATGATACTAAAGTAATGGATTTCTTCCTAACTTCAATGTTACTAATGATCATAACAAATCAATGCTTTTTAATTTTTTATCTTTAAAAGCTACTTGTCGAGCCATTTTTTTTAATGCAGTCCATTTTTGAGTTAGCTCTCCGCTTAAACTAATTTAATATTATAGTGACACTGACACAAACTGACAGCAGCATACAGTAAATGAATTATGTTGTATTCAAAATATTTACAATTTTCTGTTAGAACAATTACATTTTAACAGGGTAAATGTTATTTACTCTTTAATTTGTTAGCCCCTGATATAAAATAGGTCACAACGATTAATATTTAAATAATGACCGAAGACAAAAGTTGCAGCAACTTTGCTAACTGTTGCAGAACTTGTCTAAAAGACACTTCTACCAGGACAATTAATATTTTTGAGGACAGAAAGGATTCTGTAAATATTGCTGAAATGCTTTTCGCTTGCACCAGGTTGATGGTGGGTTTTAAATGTCTTATTTGATTACCTTGTTTATATTAACATATATTTTATACTAAGGATTAAATTCAGTTTGTTTTATCAAAATTTAAGCTTATTTTCACAAACGGATCTTTTAAAACATATAAGACATAATAGTGATTTTCACCAGATTGGCAAAACATTGTAACCTATTTCAATTCATTTGCAGCAATAGTTCTACCTTGCTGAACATATGAGGATTGATAACATTCACAGCATCATTTCTTGCAATTTGGGGTTACTTCTCAAGCAAAATATGTCATTCGGCTTTAAGGTGTTTGTGGTTCTCTAGATGTTTTATCCAGGAGCTGATCAATAATATTTTATCCAAATTTTAAAATATCAAAATTCTCGGTACCCCATCCCATCTCCTATGACTATACCATGTGTTGACAATTGATATTAAATTAACCATAGTACGATTTTTGCTGCCATTTGATGGCATGACATTGCAAAATCTGCACCATTAACAACATGTTAAAAAATACTTAAAACATGTATTATTGGAGTACCCAACACATTTGCCTTAGTAGTTTTCCTGTACTACCATGACCTTGGTAATCATTTGACCCTTTGATCTTTTTTCTAGAAAATATAGTATAGTATTTTTGTGCAGGTTAATTTTAAATGCATAATGGCTATGTTACTCTGTCAATGATAAATATATTGAAGAAAATTGTGTACAGACACCATTTGTAAGGTGAAAAAACTTAAAAAATAAATTTTCTGAAAAAAATAAGTTACACTCATGAGGTGTTTGTTTGCCCACATATTTTTTTTTAAATTATCTTGACGTGTTTACTTAATCTAATTTTAAAAAGTAATAGACAACATTAATTTTAATTTCAGGCTACAGTCAACGATGATCTACCAAAAACTATCTGTGGTGATTGCTATCAAAGTTTAGCTACCTTTTATGATTTTTATTTAGTCGCAAGAAAAATAGATTTACATCTACGTCAGACTATAAACTATAATAATAATGACAATTTTCACCAGAAAGGTTTATATCCTAATATAAAAATTGAGACTAATGACTTTGATGATAATTTTGAGAGTGAAAATGAGCAATTAGTAGAAATAAAGATAGAACATGGAGATAATGTCTTTGAGGAAGACAAAAATGTACCAATGTACATTGATGTACCACAATTAAAAAATGAAAATAGCTTGGATGCTAAGCCGACAATAATACTGAAATGTGACATCTGTCATAAAAAATTTAAAACCCTCTCTAAACTTCATCAGCACAAGGAGAAACAGAATTGTAAACAAAACTTGGTCATTTGTAATATATGTTCTAAGACTTTTAACCAGAAAAATAAACTTATTAACCATTTAAAACACAGCCATGATAATAAAAGTAATGATAATATTCCAGATATAAACCAAAGCAATGCCAATGAAAGTTTTATGTGCACAGTATGTTCTTCTAGTTTTAGATCTATGCATTCCCTTTCGGCACACATGCGTAAACACGTAAAAAAAGGCAGAATATTAGCATGCAATTTGTGTGATAAAGTTTTCACTAAAGTAAGTCACTTAAAGAGACATGAACTATGTCATAACGATAACCGACCCTTTAAATGTACAATTTGTCCAAAAACATTCATAAGTGAAAATTATTTAACTGAACATCTGAACAAACATAATGGAATAAAACCACATATGTGCCCACTATGTTCAAAGAGGTTTTCACATTTATCTACATTGACAAATCATATAAAAGTACATGGAAAGGAAAAGACGTATTTGTGTTCAACATGTGGTAAAAGATTTAACTCCAGCACAAATCTCAATCAGCATTTGAAGCGACATATTGGTTTTAAGTCATTTGCATGCAATTTGTGCCCAAAACAATTCATAAGTAAAGGTAAATATATTTATTTGTACTAATTATTACAAAAACATGCAAAATGTTAATTCATCCTAGTGTAACAGCCTACTGTTGTAATATTGTCTGATATTTATTTTAACAAACATATTAAACACTTCAGCAACTTTAAATAGGCTTGATAATATTTTGTATTTAAAGAAATAAAAAAAAATTGAGTGATTCTGAGTCAGGGTACACAGCTGTAGGTTTAATGTGAAATACATGTCTATGACTCTTTTCATCTTGATATAATATGGATAATGGTCCCTGCGACCGGGTCACCAGGCCTCACGTAAAAACTATAATCAATCATCATATTTGTGGTCAAACTCACTATCTATAAACACTTACTAGTACTAAACTGTTTTCTGGCCACTTTTTGCTGACAAAAGTTCTCTACAATACATCCCAATTGCTCTGGTTGGTTAATCATTCAAACAGTTAGGTGTAACATGGCTACCCAGAAAGTCCAATGATGGGTTAGAGTGTTGTATCATTTACTGTAATTAAGACAATGAGTGAGTCGGCTTGCTCTATTCTGGGTTTTGACAATTCGTCACGTCTTTGAGACCATTCAACGAAGGGAGCTGGTCGTGGTCTGGATTTTTTGGCCTACTCTCTGCTCCATTTAGTTGGATCCCACTATTTTGCAGTATGGTAGGTGTAGATGTCGCCGTATCCTCCTTTTTAAATATAGGCAATTACTAACTTAATTAAATGTTGCATTAATAGTATTTAGAGGATAACAAACTTGATGTTACAACAATACTTTTAAGCTAATCTCACAAATTATAATGATTAATAAGCAAATTAAATTCTTTTAAGTGCTAATTTCCAGCTTAAAATAGAAATGGTTCACTTGATGCTAAACAATAGTTTGTATTATTTAAGTTTGACAGATTTCAGATCTCTTATCATATTAAAAATATTTCAGGTGAGCTGAAATCTCATGTCAAAACACACACCGGTGAAAAATCATACACTTGTGATCAGTGCAATGGAAAATTTACAAAACGCAGTTCACTTGTGAAGCATAAATTACGACATTTAGGCGTAAAGCCCCACAAATGTGATGTCTGTCCTATGAAGTAAGTAAAAAAAAGTTTAATGAAGTTTTTATAAAATATCCTTAAGGGTGTATAATTCCTGATTAATCATAACTCCAATCTTTTTATTGTCATATTTGAAGCAATTTTTGAGAACTGTTATAAAAAACAGTTGAACATAAAAGAGACGTATCTTTTAGTAACTCTTATCTTTATTTTTTTCTATATCCTCTTAAATCTTTAATACTTTTACTAAGTACAAAGCCCAAAAATGGTATTAAAAATTTTCATGCATGCATGCAGAAAACGAAATTCCAAATGGGTTGTAGAGATATTCAATAGAATGGGAAACTTGATTAATCATAAATAGATTGTATTGCATTCCACATCTCTATGACAGATTGTGTAAACATCATGTGGGTAAAGCAATATTCATACATTAATACTTTAAATACAATTTCCTGTTCAAAAATCAATTCCATGAAGTGTACTGTTGCAAGAAATTATAGAAATAATTACTATATAATTTAAATCTTGATACATGAGACTTTTTGGTACCGCTTTTGGACACTGTCTTTTAAATGCAATATCATTACATGTAGTGTATGCATATTTTTTGCTGGCAGTATGAACTAAATTGAAATTACATTTTATTTTTATTTATTTACTGTTCGCTCTAGCGTGTACCAAATAAAATAAATAAATAAAACCTTAGGAATGCGTCCCGGGTATCTGATCTCAGGAAAAATGAAATAATATACACAAGATGGTTAGTCACTAACGATATTAAAGGAGAGCACTCTGCACTCGATTGTCATCATATTTATGTAATAAAATCCGTTTCCGACCAACTTTTCAATAACTTCGTGAAATACGGTGGCACGGCGTGGCGCCTGTTGCCAATACGCTCGTCAACCGCAGGCCGCACTGTGTCTTTTAAGATGAATACAAATTGCGCCATCCTTTATTTAAGAAAAATATATTTACTTTTAATTATATTTTAATTCTTGATATATGATCCCCACATATAATGTGCTCGAGTATTTAAAAGGACTCACTTCTATTTTTTTAGGTTTTCCAGCAAAGATCACCTGAAGCGTCACTATCGAATCCATACGGGCGAGAAGCCGTATAGATGCGAGATTTGCGATCGAGCTTTTACTCAGAGCAACGACTTGGTGAAACATCGACGGGCGCATTTGGGCGACAAATTGTATAAGTACGTGGTTTTATCTCTTATTTTGATTAGACATTGGCAAGTCTTCCTAAGAGGTGGTAGAACATAACATCTTTTCACAGCTTTTGCTGCACTTTTACGGCCGGGGAAGTACCACTGCTCCTTATAAAGTCGGCATAAATGAAAGTATCCATGACTTTTAGAGATTCCGGATGGCCATGTCTACCCGTACCGTTTTCCACCCCTGTCCCCTACTAATCCTTTGTCCCGAGCCATCCTTTCCAATAAACCTATTCTATCCAATTTCCCGGATGGAAAACGTGGATTTCACCGGATATTGCGTGTGTCTATAGGCGACGGGATCGCTTACCATTAGGTGAACTGCCAGCTCGATTGTCTTCCTTCAGATTAACTATCTGCTCGTTTGTTTTCCTTTCCATTAAAAAGCAAAAGAGAAATAACGGAATGGATAACAAGAGGGCATGCTCTGATGTTAAGCCTGAGACTGCTGGTTTTGCACAAGGCAGCATGCTAGCGCCCACAGAATATTGTTGCATATAAATGACTATATGCATTAATAATATTCATTGTTATGCAAATGACAGTACTATTAACAATATTTTGCCGAGACTTTGCTCAGCATTATGTCGGATTTGCGACGACAAAATTTAACCCAATTTAAGTTAAAGAAAACAGTTTACGCCTTCACCGCATAAAATATACCCTTTGTCGTATGATTGTGTAAACATTTACACGTGTGCCACGATATCGAGTGGTGTGTAGTTCCGGGCATATTTTGAATGCCTTTGGAAACCTTCACTGCCACAGAAGAGCGAGGCAGTATTTTCAGCCATCCCACTTTTTGCAGCTATATATACTGCTTATCTATGCCCGCTAATGGAATACTGTTCTTATCTCTGGGCTGGGGCATTTCAGTACCAGCTCCTTCTATTTGATCGCATTCAATGTCGATCCTCTCGAATTGTGTATGACCAATCTGTTTTCGATCGGTTTGATTTTTTTATAGAGGTTTACTGTGTTAAGACCGGCATCACTTTTGTAAATCCTATTACTGACTATTATGCGTGGATCATTTAAATTTTTAATACCTAGCTTAGCACCATAAGGTACCTGATACTGCTTCATCATAACGCGAATCCGTAAAAAGTCAAAAGTTTACACGGGATGCAGACGTTAAGATTAGCTAAAGTGGCCGCCTGTTTGACAACTTATATCTAATATCGATCCCTTAATTCCCAAACCAGTTAACTCCACTTTTGTCAAAAACATGGAGCTAAGAAGGCTGATGATTTGTAAAAAAAAATATATTATCAAAATTCTTTGAATAAATCGTTTTTCGAAAATCTGTCTGTTTTCTCTACGCAATTAATTCAATTCTTATTTGTATTTTGTTTGAAAAATGTAACAATTTTTTAGAAATCTCTTGATAAGAAATACTGAAATGGAGCCTTATTTGCATGCCTCCTAAGAGTCGAAGCACAATATTGTATACCTAATCTTTTCCCCATGAATCTGTCTATAATATACGAAAAGATTTTTTGCAATTCGAATGGCACTTTTCGAATTGAAATACCCCAAATAAAAAAAAGCTTTGTTATATTAGTACTGGAAAGCGTTCTTGGATATTACTTAATATTTAAATTTTTATTAAATTACTCCTGTTAACATTTCAGGTGTTCACAATGCGAGGAGGGCTTCCGTCTACAAACAGAGTTGAAACAGCACGTATCCCAACATTATATATCTCAGCATCTTAAAACGAATAAGTCATTGGATTCCAAGGACATCGAAGCGCCTTCAAAATTTTTTATAGATAAAGAACCCCGATTTAATAACACTATTACCATAAATCAAGTTGAAAACATGAATACGCGATGAAGCAATAAATTAAAACATTTGCTGGTGAAAAAAGCCTTAATATAAATTATATACAAAAAACAAAGTCTCAAACAAAAGCAACAATAAAAACTGTCTGCAATTTAACGTAACTTTAGAAGTTACAAAATGAAGTTTTGAATGCAAAATCAATCTTACATGCAGGTCATAAAGTTGTTTTTACAAAAAACACATCCAAAAAATATGATTGAAGTTTTAAGGTGAATATGTGCACAATTTGACATTGTGTCCCGGACGTTTTTGAGATCCCAAATTGTGTATCTTAGTTTTTTTATATATCAATGGTAAATATAAACATTTATATCTGTTAATTACCAAAAAAATTGTATATTTATATTTTTTTGAAGTGAAACTTCTTTGAGCCCGGTTAGTGAGTGTAATTTTTAAGTCGTGTCCCCGGTCACGCGTCAGGTAGTGAGAGAGAAAGGCAACATTTATATAGATACACATATAACAGATGTATTTGGTAAACGCGCTCTAAACG
>JAOCPS010318309.1:0-12831 GCA_025505425.1 Graphium colonna | reverse complement strand
TTTAAAATACGATTTTCGGGTTCTTTTTTTGTTTTCTTGTGAAGGATATCCCTATGTCGTATACATCGAAGAAGACCAGGAGTAATCCAGTCTTTTAAAATATATTTGCGATTGGACGTTTTTATAATTTGGGTGTTAGCCTCGATCGCTCGCCTTATAAGAGAGACCATGGTCTCTGCCGCTACATGAGGATCTAATGTATTAAAAACTTCACTAAAATCAAGACGTTTCATGTGTGCATCTAGTAATTTGTGATTTATCCTCGAGATAGTTTTATTTGTTGACTTTTTTAGTTTTTTGTGGGCAAGGAATAGAATTATTGTGTCATGATCTGTAAGAGCAGAGTGAGCGACAAGGGCAGAGGCACGAAGCTTTGTTTTTATTACGAAGTGATCAATGCAAGTATTTTGTCGGGTTGGCAATGTATGAGCGGGCAGAAGACCGTGTGAGGCTAACAGGTTCAGATAGCTGTGTTTAAAGGGGTCAAGGCTATGTTCATGTATATTAATATTAATATCTCCTGCGACTATGACGTTGGAAAACTGTGTAAGATTTGTCAGAATATTGCTTAGTGAATCCAGAAATCTGTTCAAATCCCTATATCCTGGTGGTCGATAAATAGCTAAAATAATTGTTTCACAATCTATTTGAATTTTGAGGCAATTTCCGTCTAATATAGGTGGTTCCTCCATTGTGACATTTAGCGACTTACGTGCATATACGACTACGCCTTCGTTTTGCGTCAAATTATTCTGAGTTTGAAAGTTATGATAACTTGCTATTTCGGGAATAATAGGCGCTTTTGGAAGCCAACATTCTGTTAAAACAATGATGTCCCAATCAATCTTTGTTCTTGCAAGAGTAGTGTAAAAACCGGTCATATTTTTCGAAATACTCCTGATATTTTGCGTGATTATTTTAAGCGATTGTTGAGGGGTAAAATTTAATGGAATACAGTTTTCCAAGACACAGGTAGCTGAATCAGCGATAGAGAGAGAATCTATTATATCTAGATTAATTTGAACGTTGTTCATTTTGAATAATGAAAGAATCCTCGGTTGCATTTATGACGACGAAATAAAAATGTAATTGTCAAATAAAAATTAATAGGTAATAAAATGTGCATCATCATATAAAATTGGTTAATAAAAATTGTGATATAGAGAATTAATTTAAGTAATATAAGTATGATTAATATAAGTATGTCAATTCCCATTAATAAAGATATTAGTATAAGACGATAAATAAAATGTCTGTGATGTGTCTGGTGTGTGTCAATTTCTTTTGGTTTTGATAATATGAGTAGTATATTAGGTAAGAGCAAATGAGTTAGCTGTTTGTTAGTTATAATTACCTTAATTCTAGTTACAAACAAATGGCAGTCAATACTATGTAAATGCGGCTTAAAATTAATACGGACTAGTCATTTTTGTTTGCGAAGTTTCGAAAGATCATCTTCGCATTTTATCAGGTGACTGGGCATACCTTCTTTTTCCCGAACATATACTTTGCCGTTTGCAGTCCAACATTGTTCATAGTTGCTGCTTCTTATAAACTCACGAGCAAGATAGTAAAGACGTTTTGTCATAGTGGTGAGCACTTCGGATATAAATAATGGGCGCTTAGGTCCGCTCGCACGAAGGTGGGTTGTATTTAATCGGTTTTCTTTATTTCTTTTATTAAAGAGTTTCGTTGCCCTTAAAAATTGATCTTTGTTAGTCATTGAAGTGAACTCAACGATGACTTTGCCCACCGATTCATCCTTACTCTTCAAACGAAATATGTTTTTTTATTTCAATCTCTAGGATGATGACGCATTGATTGTGATGACCACCCTCGCGTCTACGAATGTCTGTACAGGTGTCATAACGGTGATGCCGAAACAGATTGACCATGTCCAAATGGCTACGGATTCCGTGCTGCAACAGATGCCCTCCGTAGATATCATGATTCTTGGTGATTTTAACGCCCACCATACCGAATGGCTCGGTTCGCGTTGCAAGGATCATGTGGGTAGATCTGTTCACGACTTTGCAGTAGCATATGATCTGACTCAGATACTTCGCCTACTCGAATACCTGAAGTGTTGGACCTTTCGCTGACTACTCACCCGAATAATTATAAGATCTCCGTCGACGCTCCTCTAGGAACCTCCGACCATTGTTTGATCCGGAGTGTGGTGCCTATGATGTGCCCATTGCTGTATGCAAGTCAGATTTGCTTCTCTCTGGATGATCCGCTGTCGCCGATTCTATCACCGATGTGGCACTTCAGGGTATGGAACCATATATTTCAGCCTCTGTCGTCCCCATTGGCGGTAATTCAAAAAATCCTTGCCAGGTAGCCTCTCGCCATAAGCAAAAGCGCTATCGAGTGCCTGGACCACGGCGACGGCGTCTCGTGATGTAAATATCAGTTCTCTGAAAAAGAAGTATAATTCTGCCTCTAGTTTCTTCAAAATAATTTTTGCGGCAACGAAGTCGGAGCACATTGGCAGAGTTGGCAAGAGATTGATTCGCCTACTATTCGTTTTGGTCTCTTGTCAAATCTATTGAAGGAAATTTCTGTACGCCATCGTTACCATCTTTGCACAGCGGGAATGACTCGCTAACCCATACCGCAAAAGAGAAAGCCGACCTTCTGTGTACTCTTTTCGCGTCAAACTGGTATTTGGATGATGGGGGGAATATGCAGCCGATTCAATGTGAGAAGACCGCTGTGCAGGGCAGAAAGCGCTCTTTTTTTCCTAAACATCCATAAGTCGAGTGGGCCCGATGGAATTCGCACTATTGTGTGGAGGACCTGCGCACTCTTACTCTTCAGGTGTAGTGCCGTTATCTTGGAAAACTGCTTTAGTGCACCCGATCCCAAAAAAGGCGATCGCTCGGATCCGTCCAATAATAAAGGCCGATCGCCATTACCGCAACGAAAGCCTTCGATCAAGTATGGCTCAGTGCGCTTTTTTATAAAATATCATCTTACGGTTTTCCCGAGAAATTATGCGAATGGATAATCAGCTTCTTCACAGATTGGAGCATTGAGGTCGTTGTCGACGAAGATTACTTGTTGCGCATCAGTAACATCCATTGATATGTAGATGAGGATACTGTTGACACCTTGTATACCAGTCGGGGAAATATTTTCCAGAACCGCGTCAACGAGTGTCGGAACAAATTTGTGTCTGAAGTCGAGACTTTGCTTAGCAAAATCTAGGATTGGGCTCAAGTAAGTTCAGTCCAATTTAACCCACAGAAGACACAAGTTTGCTCGTTCACCGCTAAAGAGAAACCCTTACTCGTGTTTCTTCGGTTTATAGACACTTCCCTGGTTAGCCACAGCATCAATCGGAATTCTTGGTGTTGACATATCGAGTGACGTCCAATTCCACGGTCATTTGGAAGGTATAGCCAAGCAGGTATTTCCAGCCGTTCCGCCATATGCAACTGTGTAAAGCGCAAGTTCGCCCACTAATGGAATACTGCTCTCATCTCTGGGTTGGGGGCACCTCAATATCAGCTCCTTTTATTTGACTGCATTCAACGTCGAGCCTCTCAAATTGTTAACGATCAAGATCTTTCCGGTCGGCTTGATACATTGTCTCTGCGAAGGGACGTTGCGTCTCTTTGCGTACTTTACCGTTTTTACCAGGGGGACATTTGCTCATCGTACTACGCAACAAACCATTCAATACCACCGACATCACCTTGATAGTAGTCCTACAGTAGTCCACAAACGTGCGATTTTGCTGACATTTCCTGGCACGCACGACTTCCTTATGGAATGAATTGACACCAGTGGTATTTTTGGACCGATACGAGTTAGGGACCTTCAAGAAACGAGCGTACTCTTATGGTGTTCGCCCATGGGCGGCGGTGGTCATTTAACATCAGGTGAGTATATACGGTCCGCCTGTCGCGTCGTAAATTCAGTTTACCAGTGCAGATCGGAAGAAGGAAGAGGTCAGTCTGCCCTAACCTTACCCACTCATCGTTCCATGTTTGCATGTCGTTCACATCTCCCGCTTCGTCCCATTATAGCATGTTCGATTCATATAGCTTGGTCGCCGCGCCAACAATAACATATTACTAGATTGATTGATCATTGAAGCTTATAGCTACAATTTTAAATCATTGTTGTTGAAAATTGCTTTTTTTCTGATTTATAAATAGCCACCAGCAGAAAGTTTACGCCTATTGCCGATCGATTATAATAAAAATTATGAAACGAATGCCAATCGATTTATACTGTCACTGACATTGTCATTAGTTGTGTGTTTATGGAGACGGTTCGACTTCGGCTTGTTCGTATTGGTTGACTGATTCATTATTCTATTATATCATTCATATTGTCAAATGTGTGCGTGCGTGACCGTGATCTTCATCTTACCGTACCGGCCAATCTTGATATAATCTGACATAATAAATACAATTGTTATCTCTTTTTACAAATATAGTTATAAATCCACTGGAGTCATTTCATTGGCCGTGAATGCATTAATTAATTATAGGACTTTTAATGTTCACTCCGTACTGGTAGAGTGGCTCATTACATTAAGGTACAGCCAAGGAAGGATATTGTAGTTTCCAATGTTGAGTCACAATTTAAACAAGATATACAATTACTAACTAAACAAAACGAAGTTGTAATAGTTCAGAGCGGACGTCAACGCTGCAAACATGTTCCAAAATTTAAGATACTTTTGGGCAAAAACAAATCGGTGGCATCGTGGTACGTATAATTTTATATTTTGTGTGAGAACTCTAATTAAAATTTAGATATCCAATTGTATGTGCAATTCTACTTTTTATATAAAAATTATATATGAACTTTTTATTAAAAATTCGATATATTGTTGAAAAATATTCGTTCATTTAACATTTAAATATATATTATTTTTTTTGAGGAGAGAAACCAGCAAGTATAATACCATAGTATTCTATGATGTACATTGTAAAAGTTTACTATTTATTTAAGCATTCCAAGAGTTTTGTTTCTAATAATATTTAACTATAAGCTAATAAAAGGAAAAGTTAACTGCTATAACTTATACATAGCATTTAAGTATACTTTCCTTATTTATGATTTCATCATTTGGTAATATTAAATGAGTCACTTGTAATTTTTTCCTTCGGGACACATACTTTGGTCTGTACATATTTTTAATTATTAAGTGAAATATGTAGGAAACATTTAAGTTTCGAGAAATAAAATTTAAATTTTGTAGTTTATATGGAGGCCTGGTAATTTTGGCACCCAATCATGATGTCAGTATAAATTATATATAGTAAATATTTTAAATTGATTGAAATTTGTAATTTCACTTTTTTTCACTCTGTGTACCAGAGGGCAGCTTTATTAATGAAAACAATTTCTTCCAGTCATTATTTGGATGAACTTAAAAGAAAATAATCTAAAATTAGGGCATGGGTTTAATTTTAAAATAAAAATAATAAAAAAGACAAAGTCAAAAACAAAAATGATAAATATTTTATTTATTTATATTATTAAAGAAGAAATTACACATCTAAGTGATGACATGTTAATTATTTTTTTTAACCATTTAATGTATGTTTTAATAACATTTTCAACTTTAATCTTTTAGTATTATTCATCTTTTTTGCTGTCGAACTGAGAGTAGTACCAGGAGGCCAATTGGGTTTCTATTGCAATGATCCAGCACTCTCTCATCCATTCACTGGAGACACAATCAGTTGGAAATGGCTCTTAGGAGTCACAGTTCTACTACCATTAGTAGTTGTAAGTGTTATATCTTCATTTAAGGCTTTCATAGGTTTCGCGTTCAAAGTTCAAATAATTTAAAATTTATATTGGTATTTTAATCTTTAGTGTGATTTATCGGAATATTGTGAGTTGAGAACAACAACAAAGTATAGCCTAGTGTAAACCAATAATTAGCGATTTATAATCTTTAATTATTTAGTTTAACATCTTTTCTATATATACTTATTGTTATTGAAGTTATGTGGGGATTTTATACTTTCTGAATGTGAATCATTAAAATTAAACAGTTGTGACAATAATTAAAAATGTTAATTTCACAACTTTGATGAAAATTTTAAATAATTTTTTTTTCACATTGAAGCAAAAAATAAAGAGTTACATGACCATGCATATATTTTCCAATTGAAGTCTATGTCTATAATTATTTCAAATTGTATGTTTCACAATCAATTTTAATCAATGGAGTGAATGAATAAGGTTATGTAATAACATGATCAATAGTTAAATTGATATCTATGTGTAATGTATAAAAGTTAAAATTGGTATAACAAACATACAATGCTACTCAAGGATAATGTAAATGATAAGTGCTAGATAAAAGAAAAACTATTATTAAGCAAATGTTTACGAATTTGCATTTGTTTTATAAGAGTATTTTTCAAGACTCTTGACTTCATGTAAATCTAAGAATACTACACCATTTCAAATATATTTATACATGTAGATTGTTTTACACCAATTAACTTTTGTGGTCTTAGTTAATATGTTCTTAATTATATTTTTTCTATAAACACAAGAAAGCTCTAAGAAATATGATTGATTGCTGTTTTTCTCTACTACTCTTCTATTATTTTTACAAATTATAATATTATTTATACAAATATCACAGGTAAACTTGTAGCACATTAAGATCAAATGTTATTTAGTAATTTCACTATATGGGATGACAGCAATAACTGTCCAAAACGAAATTGTCGTTTTTAGACACTATGGATATAGTGGGAAAAATTGCATTTACCGATGTACAAAATAGTAAAACTATACTCCTAATGTTCTACAAATTACAAAAAGAAATACTCCACATGTTCCCACTGTGTGTCAATGTAGTAATAGACCCCTTATGGACTTTGTTATAGTTCATTCCCTCTTCCCAATTAGTGAAAATTTTCATATAAAATTATTTACAATGGATTCTAGTATCTAGTTATATTTCTTTATATCTACGTTTTTTGCTATGCTATACTAGTTATTGCTACTGAGTAATGTGTTGAGTTTTAAATGTAAGGCTAACAAAGCATAATTAACTTAAGATATATTTTGTATTTGATAAGAATATAAATAATATATTACCTTTATTATATAGGTATATTGTTATAATTTTTTATATTGATTATACTTTGGCAGGTAACTTAATTTTTTTTCCTTTTTTTATTTCATGTTTGTTAAAATCATGTCAAAAGAGATTTCAGATAACCCTACTGAATCATAGGTATTTAACCTATGATTCAGTAGGGTTATCTGAAAACATGTGGATATTCTATTTATATAAAAGTCACTTTTTTTATTTAATGGCTATTATTTTTTTTAATAGCTCCCTATATTGCTTCAGTGCCCCCTGGCTGAAGCAATTTATGAGAGTTACACATAAAACACAGTTTATGAATCAAACTGCTGTATCAATTTCTATTATCTTTATTTTGCTGATTCGCCCGAGTCCAGTATAGCAGAATTACCATTGAAATATTGAAAATGTCACGAAAAATAGTTGTTGATTAAAAATGCACATTTCAAACAAGTTTGAGACACCTCTCGTGGGTGAAGTCGCGCGTAACATCTAGTTGATAATAAAGGACACAGGAATCGATCCTGTAAAATTAGATTGTACCGTAAATAACCAAGATTTCTTTTTCAGTTGTTAATAGTTGAAAGACAACAGCAAAACAATAAAGAACCAGATGTAGCTAGGCGTATGGCTCTAAGGTGGTACAAAGAGTATTTATATGGAGTTCTTATAAACTTAACAGTTGTTCAGACCTTGAAACTGGCAGTTGGTTCACCGAGACCTCACTTTTTTGATACTTGTCAACCTCAAGAGGCTTTGACCTGTTCAGAGTAAGTAGACTTAATTTAACCGAAAGAGGAATAATAAATAAATGATTATAACATAGGTTTACAGTTGTTAGAGCCTTTAAGCATTTGTTAACACTGGCTATAAGATTAAACAAATACTCTAATGACAATTTCTCTTTAAAAAAAATGGTTGTCTGTAAAGTCAGTTTACGAGCAATAATTTTACGTGATAAGAAGAACACTTAGGTCAATCGAGCCCCTCTGGCGCCCCGCGCTCTCTTTTGCACACTCGGCGAAACGTGACAATGAGTCATGACTTTTCGTGTGTGTAACCGGCGCCATCGATTATTTATAAGACGTTATCACGTCAAAATTGTCAATATATTACTTTTAAAAGATGATAAAATTGTGACATGGCAATCATTACTTTTAATCAGTGAAATACATTGATTGTCAAATTATTTTTCATTAATTGTTAAGACTGCAATATTTATTTTGTAAACTTCTATTTTATAACAACGAACTTGACAAAAAATATTCAATACTATTGTTTCTATTTTTTTTCTGAAACTAGATTTAACAAGTCAATATATATATATAATTTTCATGTCTCTAAAAACTTATCTCTCAGAATTGTATTTCTTTTCCGGGCCGTAATAATAATAATTGCTATGCTATTGCGATGAACAATGGAGTCTTTTAAATCCTTAAGAATAATATTGCAGCTTGCCATCAATTTAGAATTAACAAATTCATAGAGAATTAAAGTTATTTTTTGCGAGATCTGTTTCTTGCGGTTACGCCCGCGTTACCATTCCTTGCAATTTTTACCTTTTTTTAAATGGGATTATATACAATTTTCAAGTAAGAAAGTAGCCTAATTTATACATATAATAGTTATACCATCACCAATCTGTTAATTCAAAATTGGTCCAGTCCACAACCAAACAGATAGATAAGTCTCCTATCATTTTCACATGTAAGCTGAATTTTCAAAGAGACATTTCAATTTTATTAAATATGTAGGCATTCTTTATGTTTATTATGCACACCATCTTCTTCTTTTAGTGCCACCCCATTATTGAAGGTCGAAAGTCAGTATTTATATTTTTTTTACTTTTCACTTAATGCCTGTCCAATCATTTATATTTTGCACAGCGTAATAACTGTGATTTATGTATATTTCATTTCTACTTGACTAATTGCAGTGGAGAATATGTGTATAGCTACACATGCACCAAAGCATATTGGAGCACCCAGTCGGACAAGAGTTTCCCATCTGGCCACACCTCCCTGGCTTTACATGCTGGACTCTTTTTAGCGGTTAGTATTTTGAACTTATATTTTTTGATATCATTTTTGTTAATAATATTTTTTTCTGTTATATTTTTTTTTATTTTGTCACACTAAAAGTACATATTGGTCTGATGACACTGAATGCTTATTTTAACCTAAACTAAAAAGAAAATGGTAAAGCGTAAGTACATAAAGAAATACACAAATATTTTTTAACTTAAATTAAATTTTTATACACATTAGCATGCAATTTTTTCTTAATCTTATTTTTAATTTTAATTAACAGGCCGACTGGTGTATCACCTTTAATACTTTAAGACGTCATATATGAAGAATAAAAATATTGTTATAAATAAATATTGATTTATTACTAAGTAAATATAATCCAAAGTTAAAAAATGGATTAAGTAATTCATGTTCATCGGAGCGGAGCCGGTGTGGAGTGAGATGGAAGGCGGAGGGCCTCGCGCATACCAGCAGATCACAGCCGCCACATTCATTAATTTATTGGAAAGTAGGGCTAAAACTATGTCCCTGATGTTATTACTTAAATATGATGACAATTGAGTACCAAGTGCTTTCGAAGTCGTTGGTGATACCACTCATCCTGTATTTGTTGTAATATAATTATATTTTTGGAAAATATGACGGTGCCTAAACCACAGTTGCACTCATTTGTATCTTCCAATTTTGATAATAAAAATAATCTGATTCATATGGACCAATTTTACAAACCATTTGTAAAATAAATCTATTTCTTTAATTCCAGTACTACCTAGGCCGTAGATGCGTTTCCCCTTCAACGTACATTGCACGTTTGGTTTGCGTCGCCGCAACGGTATTCTGTGGAATTTCTAGAATATGCGATAAAAGACACCACTGGTGGGATGTATTGGCCGGAGCTTTGATAGCAGCTCCCATTCTATACTACACAGTAAGTATAGTAAATCTTCGATTCTTATTCTAATATCCCTATATATTTTTTTATGCAGAAGAAGGCAAACGACCAGATGGCTCACCTGATGTTAAGTGATCACCGTCGACCATGGACTCCCGCAACATCAGAGGAGTTACATGAGCGTTGCCGGCCTTTTAGATAGGAATATGCTCGCTTCTTAAAGTTCTCTAACTCGTATTGGTCCGGATATACCGCTGGCGACAATTCATTCCACAAAGAAGTCGTGCATGGCAGGATATGTCGGCGAAATCGCACGGTTGTGGACTGCCAACCATCGCAAGAGACGCAATGTCCCTTTGCAGTGTCAAGCCGGCCGCAAAGAGTTTGGTCGTCAACAATTCGAGAGGCTCGACGTTGAATGAGGTCAAATAGAAGGAGCTGGTATTACCCCAGCCCAGAGATGAGAGCAGTATTCCATTAGTGGGAGAACTTGCGCTTTATACATTTTTAGATGGTTTAGATTTAAAATGGGATATTATATATAAAATTCTGTTTTCCTGAAATTACTAAATCTATATTTTTTTATTTAAATTTCAAATACTGAATAATTTGATCAGATGTAAAATACAAGAAAATTTTTCCCCGAATGATGGCCTCAATATCTTTGCAATGAAGTTCCTTAACATGGCTTACGGATAGTGCAATTTTCTATCTCTTTGTTCTTTAATCATATAACCTCAACACATAGTTGCATAGATATGTGTAACGTGCAAACGTATTTGTTATTTGTGTTAGGTAGATAGATAATATGTGAATATTTTATTATTACAATTAAGTTTTGAAAAAACGTAATGAACTCTGTTCCTGAAGGAAGTCCAACGGAACAATTTTCTTCTTTCTTTAAAGCTTTATCAAAAATTAAAATAATTAAATGCTGTCTATATGTTACTTGTTAGATGTTATGTATGACTTATCTCTGAATCATTGTTTTTTTTATTTATTTTAACAATGGATAAAAGATTAGAAACATAGTGTGAAACATGTATAATGTTTAACACTATTTTTCTAATCTTTTATCCACACAATTACTCAAAGAATTGTATTAAAAATGATTTGCTAAATGTGTAATAAAAAGTCTCATTGATTGACAGATAATCTTTGATAGTGTTTTGCTTTCTTCCCTTTTACCAGTTTATGATTTATAATTTTTTAAAACAATTTTTATCTATTCTTAACATATCACAATGTTTTTTTAGTACCCTGGAATAATATAATTTATGTAATTTTTTTTATAGATCAATTCACTGTGTGAAGATTTCAATTGTTCCTCAATGATTAAAGAAGTGAAAGATGAATCTGCAGCTGAATCAGAAAAGAAAAATGGTACCAAAAACATTGAAAGTGATTGTCAATTATAACAGTATTAAAGCATAGGTACAAGTATTATTGTGTAAGGAAATATATAGCTATTAGTTGTATTTTATCAGTATCAGATAATGTAATATGAAAAGTTTTAAAAAATCACAAAGAAATAGTTAAAAAGAAAATAATTTTAAGGAAAAGAATATTTATTTTTGAAAATTCTACTTTTATATTTCAATAAACAAAAGCACAATATGAATCTCTGTGGTACAAAATGGCTTACTATGTACCATATGTACCATCCTAATTGACAATAACATATATGTAAACTTGGTTACATTCAATGTGAGCTGTTCATTGAACAAACTTTAATAAAATTGAGTATACTTTGATATAAGATAGGAAAAAATATAAAAAAATGTTTGATAATACTAGCTGCTCATCTTGGTTTTTTTAGCATATTTTTTTTATTTGTCAAAATAAATTCTAAATGCCATTTAAATTAATCTGTGTGTCGAATCTAAATCAATTTATTCATTTTTGCGGTTATAACCAAACACAAACTGTCGCATTTGGTATGACAGTTTAGAAAAGCTGGGGTAGCTCAGTGGCCTGGCAATCTCCTTTAATTTTGTTTACTTGAGCCGAGACAGGTTAAACGCCAGTGCTGGCACTGATATTAATTTTCATATTGCAATATTAAGTGCTGATTTAGCATGTGCGATGCTATAAAGAAAAACATTTTGAGGAAATCGGCATATAGAAGAAATAAATTTTCTTAAATATGTGAAGCCCACCAACCGCTTTGAATGAAATTTGACATTTTCAATCACTATGAAAAAATTGTACAATTTCATTAAATGAAATGAAAAATTCATCAAATGAAATTATTGAACGAAGCAATGTTTTTTCTATCGCTAGTAATAAGTAGAATTTATGCAAAATTATTTCCACAAACATCTTGTCTGTTAAAGGAAATATAAAAAAAAAAATATTTCACTCATTATAAGATATTTACTTCTATTTCAGTATAAAAAAATACATGCTATAATAAAATACGAATTAGTTGCAGAGCAAAGCTTTTTCATTAAACATTTCACATTGTAAACTACCAAGTTATATGCATACATATTCATAAAAAAACAGATAAGTCTGTAGAAAACTGCAGTTACACCAAAGATTATGTCACCATTGTATAATTACCATAAAAGTAAGTTATGATTACCAAAAGTTCATATTGTTAAAGAAAATATTTGATAACAGCGAATGTAAATGCAATTTTTTGTTTTTAAGTATAATGCATATTGAAAAATAATATTTTAGCTTTAACTGTATTAGGACATTTTCTCCATATACCATATTTATGATAACTATAATTCTTATTTGGCAACTTTATTAAGGTCAATGACAATAAACATGAAAGTTTTGGAAATAAAACGTGTATATAAGAAAAATTATGTCAT
>JAOCPS010318198.1:0-12832 GCA_025505425.1 Graphium colonna | reverse complement strand
TGTCCATGGGCGACGGGATCACTCACCATCAGGTGAACCGTCTGCTCGTTTGTCTTCCTTTCCATAAAAAAAAAAAAGAACATCTCTGTAACTGGTCAAAGAACCCGCGTCCGGCCTAAGAAGCGATCAATTGATATCGCAAAATCTGATGCACTAGAAAATGGTCTTTCTCTGCAAGATGCGGTAGATAAAGGAAAGTGGAGTCGACTTAGTAGGAAAGCGGACCCTGGCATAGGCCGGCATAAACGCTAGTATGAAGAAGGAGAAATACGGTGTTTATTATTTGTGCTCGAGGCGAACTTGAATCCGATCTCCGGTGCCGGCACTAATGAAATTGTTAATGGGTGCATTGTAAACGTGCTCGGCGGTGAAGGAAAACACGCGAGAGGAAACCTACATAATAGAGAAATACTAAAAATATTTCTGCGATATGTGAAGATCGCCAACCCTCACTTGGACCGCGTGGACTATACCCTATTCCTTCTTCTATAATGAAGGCTTTTTAGGCAAAGGTCTCCTCAGGGAGACATTTTAAAGAAAGCTGTTACATAAGCGATTACCTAATTTTTGCATATAATTCGGGACTATAACCTGGGACCTGAAATAAATCCTGACCCAGAGAAAGAAAGCTACGAAAACATAACAAATGTATAAAAGCTTATCTTGTGTGAGTATAACTCGAGAAGGCCGAAAGTTATATTAAACCGATTTCAAAAATATAGGAGGTTATATGTTTGACTATGTATCTGTATATTGTATGCTTACCGATTTCTACGTCAATTATGAACCGATCTTCTAAATTATTTTTTTATTTGAAATAATATACTTTCAAGATATGGTCCACATAAGTTTTTCTATCATTAGAATATGTCTTAATGGTTATTTTTAAATCGTGGTAAGGCGTTGTTGTTTTTCTAAACCCGTTACTATTTCAATATTGATGATTTGTTTCTAAAACAGTGCAAACCAATATCGATTATACCATTTGCTTGGACGATAGCTGAGATTATTTATATTGGTCGAATAGCCATCAATTACTTTAGTCGAAGGTCAGGGTCTAATAGAAACAAAACGGTCATATCGAAAACTCGGTCAGCCGATTTATCTCTAGTGGCATTTTCACGAAAATAACGATTTCCACAGTGATTGCTTTTTCATTTGAATCGAAAGAGAAAATGTTAAATGATAATTTTCCGCTGAAATAAATACGTAGATAATAGTTACATCAACGAAACAGTGTTGTTTATCAAAAAAAAAAAGATTGTTTAATAAAGCTTAAATATCCACAACAGTACGTGAATATCCAAAGATCCCTAGATACAGAATTTGTCTCATTAACATCCGCGACACAATTTCAAATCGGGCAAACATTTCCTTTGAAAAAACTTTCCCGTGTAGGAAATTGCTTTCTACAAATTTATTATCACAGACAGATTACTAAAACTGACTTCAAACGGCTTAAAAGTGTACTTTCAAAACATACCTTCTCAATTATTTTCAATTTAAAAACGAACTACTAATCCGATTTTTATAAAATTTTTGTAGGACCATCGTGGAAGTGTACCCGAAAAAGATATTTCTTCAAATCAGTTCCTAAGTGGCGGAGATGTGTGGAAACATTCCTTAATTTTGTTATTTTTATTTGAAAAACAAGCTAAAAACTCTATCGAACTATCTACGAAGAATGCTCTATCATATAAAAAACGAATTTTTGAAATTGTTCTATAAATGACGGAGATACGCGCAAAAGTACATAAAATCTATTTTGTTATTTTGATTTAAATGAAAAATTACTTTACCGATTTTCCTGAAAGTTTTATGGGACCATCCCTGAAGAATACCATATATAAATAAAAAAAATATTTATTTTAAATTGGTTCATAAATAGCGGAGATATGCGCGAAGTACATAAAAATCAATAAAAAAAAAAACATTCAAACGTATGGCGTCTCCAAGTCAATTTTTCGCCGCGACTTATAAATAGATGATGTATAAACAAAAGTCGGTCATCAAACCCGTCGACTATGAAATATATCAAAGGAAGAACAAGCTATATTATTTATCTGTGTGACTTATTTCAGTCTTCTTAATGATACGTCTGTCTTTATCTCCCGGCGATATATCATTGCAGCATGTATGAATGGGTACAAAAGTCGTTATTAAGCATCGGAGCAGCTGATACATATGTACTGTACTCCTAACTGCTTCTAAATTAGGACACCGCATAGTACAAACAGCCGTCGCTATACCATTACAGTCGGGATGAAAAGTGTTTAATATTTTAAAAAATAAAAATAATATTAAGCATTTCAAACGATGTGATGTTTAAACGATAACCGTCTTTGCTACCTTTAAAAGAAATAGGTAATAGAGAAGAAAAGGGGATGATGACTTTTTATAGGATTGGGAAGCGAATTGCGTTAAAATCATTGCAAAATAGAAAATATGGTATATGTAGTATAAATGTTTTTCAGACGAGCGCTAAATGTGTTATAATCGCGAAAGGGAGTTTTTTCGATTGTGTGAAATGATTTCATATCTACACTTCTCAACCAATCATACTTATAGGTTATAGGGGATGTTCCATCTTGGAAATAAATACAGCTCCGAAAAGAGAAAAAAAAATATGTGATTTGTCATATTATGAAGTTTGTTACTCAAAATAAGAAATAACGAGGGATCCCTTGTATATTTAAGGTATGTGAAACGTGGATTGTAAAATACTGATAGTTTTAAGAAAAAATAATGGTACGGTTACCAACTGGGACATTTTGTTTAGCTATTGATAGATTTATATATGTAATAGTAACAAGAATGTAATTATTGGAACTAAGTTCCTTATGGCACGTCGGAGAGGCAACCTAGCCGACAAAAATCGTCCGTAAGATCGTATCTATAGTCTATGGATGATGGCTATACGGTGTCTAATGTATAGTCTACGGGGGATGACGTTTACGATGACGATGATGTTTTTTTATTTATATATTTACATATTTATTTAATAAATTATTATTTATTAATTAATTAGTTATTTCCATTTACTTATTTTTTTTATGTTGTATTTTTTATGTTTTATTTATTTATTACTGCAGTTTGATATCATATCTTATTCATGTAAATAGCTGATTTTTGTATATTATTATTATATTTTTTTTATAAATCATTGTTAACGAAAGACGGGTGTTAAGATTATTTCGTAAAGTAGTTTTTTTTATTTTTATCGGTAAAAATTAATATTAATGTTCACCCGAATAATATTTTTTTTATACGTCGAATAGAACTTGAAAATAATATTTTGATAACAAAAGAACTTCGTTCCTATCTTGTGTCACCACACAGTTTTTTTCTACATAGACTTAACTGTCCTTCTACTAACATCTCAGAACCTACGAGAACATTCCGCACCGTGTACCATTGTATAACGTAATGGTACATGATATTAGTATTTCAGGGCATCAATTATATCTTTAACGCTTTAGCACTTCTTCGCGCGACTGTACTCGCGTCACGACTAAACAACCTTCTTCCTCGCTCCGCGTAAATAAACACAACTCCATCGGCCCCGCCTTATCTAACCGTTCCCTTTGACTCATCCGGATTGAGTCATGCACTCCCGGGTAATTAATAACCGACTGCCCGGTCATACGCTGGACGGCTTTTGTACCAGTTTTCTGTTTCAAACCTTCTGATTATGTTGGTTGAAATGTAAGCTCTTCTTTGATCCTTATTGCGATTATCTGTTCGAAGCGGACACAAAAGAGGACATTTACTGTTTCATTAGTCTACCTACTGAGGGTTTAATATCTCATAGGATTTTGTTGTACCAACATAAATTCTGATGATAAAAATAATAGAAAAACATACATCTAAGCTTATAAGGATGTAAATGCAATATGTATATAGAAAGATATACAAGGACAACCGTATAAATCTGCCATTGGAGTTAAAATTACTCAAAAAAAAATTACAGTCGATGTAGCTAGCGTCTAACGTCTTGATAGATGTTCTAAGTTCATCGTGCACGCATTTCTTTTAAAGTGATGACGAATAGGTTCAAGGTCCAGACAAATAGCAAATAAAATGCTTAAAAATTATCCTGGCATATTGTGTAGTGGAAACCACATTCGATGGTGTGTATATACATAGCTGACTCTTCCCTTACGTCTGGAAGGCCAAAGGTAAGCATACGTAGGCCGAGTCTTCACGCCTTACATCCAGCTACCGCCCCTCAGTCTTTAAAGCTTAGGGAAGGTATCGTATTATTCCCGTCTATTTCAAATAATACAGAGAACGTAAGCAAACAAAGTTCACACTAAAAATCCGGACATAAAACCATATGGATAGGTAGTGTGAAAATAATGGCCTCTACTGATAATTTTTCAAACTTACGACCAATTAAGCACAATAAGTAAATCTTTGTTTATCTTTTGTAATACCTATAATTGCAATAGACTTCAAGGTTAAAGGGCTACGTCAGCAAACTTTAGCCTCATTAAAAATTGGTTTTCGAACTTCCCATTCACAGTCACATCAAATTCAAAGCCTGAGAGAACATTCTGGAAGATAGCCTGGGTTACCTCGTCCATTTTCCACAGACATTTTCTTTTGTTTTCTTAAAGGCTTTTGCTAAAGTTTGGCACGACGACGGCTTAATTCACAAAGTAACTTGTAATTTAAGCCGCTGTCAGTCGTAAGACTGATACAATAGACAGGCTACATATCGATTCTTTCCTTTTTCCTTTTTCCTATACCTTCTTAAATTATTAAAAATATTCTACTGTACTTAAGTAGAATATTTTTAATAATTTAAGAAGGTACACAAGGAAGGTACAGTAGAAAAAAATAATGTCTTGTATTTAAAGCGCCTTGAGATCAATAAATTATATTAAATTAATAATAATAACGTTTATTTGTTTTCTCTTTACAAGGACTTATAAACGAGCGTCCAAAACCCTCAGTGAAGGGACTAGTTTCTGAAATAGGTTCCTGCAGAGACCTGTGCTCTCCAGGTTACCCTCGACTTAACTTAAAAAAGCATATTTAACATACTATTATTTTTAAATAATATAATATATACGAAAAATTGATTACTTGTTAATTGATCGGAAGTACAAATAAAATTATGAGTGATTTAATATTGTGTTGTGTGACTGTATGTGTGTACGTGTGTAGATGCAGAGGTGTAGATGTAGTGTCATTGGTGTTGAGTATGGGTTAAAAAGTGAGCAGAAGACGACGGGGAGCGGTGGGTGTGATTGGTGGTGCTGAGAAGAGGGAGTTATGTGATGGGAGTTTTTTTATATCTTCGGTGTAAGGAGGTTTCAATTTAATATGAACTGAGTAAACAATAACAGAATTTATTTCATACGAATTTTCTGTAGTTTCGCCAGATATCAGACTTGCGATGCAGCTATCTAGACTCTGTGCCGATGCAGATTGCAATGTAGGGCACTCGTTCGTCGCACGAAAGGGGTCATGATTGTAGTCTATTGTTGAGTTCCTTCTTCTGAACGAGTGTCAAGGGCGGATCCCCTAGGAACTAACCATCCCATGTAACTTTACTCTAGAGTCGAGTGTATGTACATAGGAGAGGTTTGTGAAGTGTTGTGTTTTTGAGGTGTCACTCTACCGGGTAACTGCTGAGTCACTGTCTATACTCGATGACTTTATATGCGGGGATCTTGTTTGAATAATAAAAATATTATTAAAAATAAACATTGATTTACCACTGAGTAAACATAATGTAAAGTTAATAAATAATTACGCAATTAATGTTCATCCTAGCGGACACGGCGTGCCTGGAGTAAGACCGACGACTACTTGAGGGGTCGATGACTTGTGACGGCATCAGGCGCCGCGCCGAGTGTCAACACTTAATTATTTATTGGAAAATTTGGTTAATATGCCCCTAATTTTATTACATAATTTTAATGATGATGGAATACCGAGTGCTTTCTTTAATATCGTTAGTGACGCACTAGTCACCTTGTATACTAGTGGGTTTATCTTTTTGGAGGTTGTGGGTTTGAATACTTCTACGAATAACTTAGGGCATCGTCATGGACTTATCACTCGATTGACAAGTGAGGATAATCCATGCCTTGGATGGTTGTTGTGGATGATTGTAGTGGTCGTCACTTCCGTAATCGAATTTATTTTTAAACATGAAAGGGTGTTTGTTTGTTTGCGCTTGCATATCTTAACCGAACATCATTTTGCATACATATTGTCAGAGGTACGAAAAGGGTTATTGGGTACTTAGCGTTAAAAAAACGTTCCTAAAGGAAACAAAAATAACTTAGACATGCGATATAAACTATAACATGATATACGGTAGGTATATACATAGGAAGAAAAAATGGAGACCATTGTTATCCATAAAGATCATGTAATATCCTCAAAAGCTACTTCCATAGATACTTTAGACTTATTTAAAAATCACTATATACCGAAAGAGAGATATATAGAGCCGTGGTAGCTCAGTGTCCGGGCGCTCGCCTTCCATTCTGATTACTCGAGAGGAACCTGAGTTCGATCCCCGGTGCCGGCACCAATGAAATTGTTAATTTTCTAATTGGAATTTTAAATGCTTTACCACGTGCTCTGCAATGAAGGAAAACATAGTGAGTAAAAACTGCATATCTAATAAATAATATTTCTGAGTTATGTGAAGTCCTTCAGTTCGCACTTAGGGCCGCGTGGTGGACTATGCCCTGTACCCTCTGTCTAGAGGAGGTATTTGCCCAGAAGGGGTACATTTAAAAAATAGGCTGTTACTTTTATATACCGAAAACCCTGTCTATTTACTCCTGTTAAATAAAAGTAAAACTATAACTACGCAAGCGAAAGCTCGAACGAAATCTAGCTGTCAAACTCGAAATCAAAATATGTTTATTCACATAGGCGCTTGCGCGATCTTATGAAAAGTCAAGTTTTACATAGAGATTCGTTCATTATAAGTTAACACTAGCTCGGAAAGCTGATTCTACTGAGAAGAGCTGGCGAGAAACACAGCAGTTGCTCTTTTATAATGATGTTGTCTTACAATTTTGCACATATACAATGATATTCTTTTAAACTTACGCGAGTAACAACAGTACTATGACCACACATTTGTGTCATCAAAGTATTCAGCAATGCAGTAATAAGCTTTACTTGAAAGTGTATTTTTAATTTTACATTTAAATTTATCAAAAGTTAAGCTTAATATTGTTTGTGGAATTACATATTTCTAATATCGCCTGAACGTCTGCCTATAATATTTATTTTCCCGGTAGTACAGCATAATCAATATAAACACGGCTCTGATAAGCATAGAGTTGATGCATCCGTGTCTGTCCATACGATTACGCGCCATATTGGTAACCGACTTCAAAATGAGGGAGGTTCTCAATTCGACTGTATGTTTTTTTGTATGTGTGTTAGCGGATTTCTCCGTAACTTGTGAACCGGTTTTCAAAGTTCTTTTTTTATTTGAAAGGGTAAATTTACAAGGTTCTCATAATTTTCATGAGAATCGGTCCAACAGATTCTTTTCTCTTAGGCGTGTGGAGGCGGTTAAGCTGCTATGGAAAATATTTATAGTGAAATCTTATGGTTTCTCAGAGGTTGGGTGCCGTGTCATTTCTATTTAAAAATTGTACTAGCTTACCTAGCAGATGTCAATGAACTTTGACGACCACGTGCTACGTATTGGGTCTAATTAAGAAAGTGAACCATCCGGGGCCCTACCCCAACATAAGTGTAATTAAAATTAGCTCAGCTGTTTGGAGTTCAATGACACATACGCGTACAGAGTTTTATGTTTACCCAATTTCAAAAAAAGGAGATTTTATATCGACTGTATGTATCTTTATGTTTATTCGCCGATGTCTCTCTGCTAATTACGGAACGATTTTTAGAATTATTGTTATTTCAAAGTATATATTTTAGAGACGGTCCCTTGAATTTTTTAAAAAATCGGGTTTATAGTTTGAATTTGAAACAAAATTCTAAATTATGTCATGATAATCGGTTTGTTAGAAAATAATACTTGTTCAAGATATGTTCGCGTGGCAGGTTGCAAATGGATTGCGAATTGTTTTAGAGCGGAAGCTTAAAAGCCAACTCCCCGCTCTATAAGAAAACGCAATAAACATATTAAAAAACGTTTATTTCTGTACGGCTTCCTGCGGATATAATTGTCGGCGCTTTAAAGATTGCCGTTTCCTTGTTTCTTTAATGTTGGTTGATACTATATAAAGAAAAATCTCATAAAGCGAAAGTATCTGAGTTTAATCTTACATTTCTCTATTGATATTTTTACCGACTTCAAAAAAAAGAGCGAGGTTCTCAATTCGAATGTTTATATTTTTTTATTGTACGTTCGCGCATATCTCCGCCATTTATGAAGCGGATTTGAAAAATCTTTTTTTATCTTACAGAATGTTCTCCTGGAATATGTTCTATAAAACTTTAAAAAAATTGGTTTAATAGTTTTTCGTTTAAATCAAATAATAAAATTGAATTAATGTATTTTTACGCGTAACTCCGCCATCTATGTACCAATTTAAAAAATTCTTTTTTCATATGATAGAGCATTATTTGTAAATAGTACCATATTTTAAAAAAAAATCGGTTCATTAATTTGTTTTTTAAAGAAAAAGTAACAAAATTAATGAATGTGGCCAACATTTTTAAATTTCATATCTTCGCAACTTACGAACTGATTTGAAAAAATATTTTTTTATCTGATAGAGTACACTTCCACAATGGTCCTACATTTTTAAGGCGTTTCAAGTCGGTTTTTGTAATTTTCTGAGAAAATAAACTTGTCACTTTCCTGGCAATGTGCAATTTGTCATTTTGCTTTAAAAAATATAAAATCATATGCATTCTGATTGGATTTTTCAGGCCAAACAAAAGTCTAAACTAAATTACGACTGGTTTTGTGAATAAGCCGGATGGCCATCTTACTGTATTATTTACCTACCTCATTCACTTATACCTTCTCCCTCTCATATTTTAAATATCCCCTTGGTTCATATTCTTCCTTTTTACCCTGGCAAAACTTTGGCACTTAACTTTAGATGGGCCATCTGTCCGTTTGTCAAATTTCGTTTATAAAAATTCTATTTATATCTATTGGCATTTTAATTTATGTGTCTTTTTAAAAGCACAAACACAGCTAGCTAGATTCTAGAATTCTAGACAAACACATATCCGAGCTAAAATATATAATTTCGGGCTATTTTCTACTTTATATAAAACTAAATGTCTGTTCGTTAGTCTGACTAAAACTGAAAATGTATTTGTTTATTTTTTGTGTTCAAACGTTTGTGGCTGTTCAAGGTAGGTTTATGCAAAAAGAAGTTCGTCTATAATAATTACAAAACATCAACTCTTTTTAACCGACTTCAAAAGAGGAGGGTTCTCAACTCAGGTGTTTCCATTTTTATGTATGTTCGCGCGTACTACGTCATTTATGAACTGATTTTAAAAATTCTTATCTATCTGATAAGGTATTTTTTCTAAATGGCCCCATTAAACGTTCAGATAAATCTGATCAATAGTTTGTTTTTTAAATAAAAATAAATTCCGTGAAAATAAACCTGTAAATGATTTGTACCGTGGGCAACCTGTTTTCCGCCATTTGTGGCTTTTCGTGTTCGAGAATCGAACACGCTATCGCCCATGCCCCTGCCGCACTCGCAACCGCATATCTCATCCGCCAAGGACGCGTGAATGTGAAAAAACGATTTTTACCTGGCAACAGGTCCGTTTGTATCTCGTTAGGACGAGTTTTTTTTTAAAGGATGGTTTATCTTTTTTCGAGAAATCGACACAGATGAACACGTGGTTTGCTTAATTTCTAGGGTTCCGTGTAAGGTAACCAACTGGACCATATTACTGAGAATCCTCTATTAGTCCGCCCGTCCGTACGTCTGTCAGCGGGCTGTATCTAGGGTTGCCAACCATACAGTTAAAACAATATTATATTTTTATTCGTCCGTTTGTACTTTTTACTGTTTTATAAAAAAAGTATATGCTGTTTTTGTGTCTGCTATTATCCAGAGCTAAGCAAAAGATTTTAATGGAACTGTTAGAAACTTGATACTACTTCATACTACTACTTAAATTGTGGAGAGACTTATGAATATTTTAAAAACTATAGTAAATCGTTAAACTGTTCAAGAAGCTCCAAAAAAATATTTTTAAAGATCAAAAAAGTCAAATACTGTTTTCTTTTATTAATTACTGTTAATTTTATTTTTCCAACCGTAATATACTCTATTTCTCGTACAAAAAGTTGGTTATTCTAGTCGTATATCGCGATTCATTCTATAAATAGAGTTTAAAATTTCGCAGTGTGTATTTCTTTTGCTACTGCCATAGCGAATATAAGAATAAATAAAAAATTAAAGGGGTTCCCATACATGGAACTGAAAATATTGTATAGAACCCCTCGTGTGCGAATCCGACTCGCACTTGGACTTTTTTTGTAGACATAGTGAGTAAGTAGACGGGGCACTTTATTTTAGGCGATAACAGTCTACCTTGAATATCCTTAGACTGATTCTGCATTTGTGTTGCTAACCAGCGTTGTAAAGTCACTGGCAAAATATTTGGAGAGGGACAATCCATAATACTGTATGATTATTTTTTTTCATAAAACTTTGTTTTGTGAATAACTGGCTGAAGTGATTTTTATTATATTTTTGTCTGTCTATTTGGATGCAGCAAGTTTAATATAGTAGACAGTGGAGGTTCGAGTAGGGCTTGACCGCTCTAGGTGAAAATTTCTCTACTGTAACAACATGGGACATAGAAAAAAAAATTACTAATAAGTAATAACGAGTATTGTTGTAAGGTAAACATTTTAGTTCTGTGCTAAAATAAAATTCCATATATTCACCGTGCGTCTAAATAAGACCAGTTTGATTGAAATGAATTTTTTTTTATCTGATGGTACACTTCTACAATGAACGATCCATCAAATTTTATAAATATCGAATCAGTAGTTTGTTTTTAAAATCGAAATAACGGAGAAGATATGTTTCGAAACTACACTTTTAAGGCGTGTGAAGTCGGTTTTTTGTTATTTTCTGTGAAAATAAACTTGTGAGATACACCAATGTAAATCTTTACTCATATTTGTTTATTTTTTTTATTAATAGATTTCAATAAGTGCATAGCCTGAGTCATTTGTTTGAAATTATTTTAATAAGGAAACATAATTTATCATGTACTATTACTAACAATTGCTATACAATTTCATTGCAATTTGCGATAATAGTATGTTGGTTGCCGACAAGTGGAGCCGTAGTAGCTCAGTGTCCGGGCGCTCGCCTTCAATTCTGTCTACTCGAGGCGGATCTGAGTTCGATCCCCGGCGCCAATGAAATTGTTAATTTTCTGATTGCAATTTTAAGTGCTGACTTACCACGTGCTCCGCGGTGGAGGAAAACATTGTGGGGGAACCTGCATATCTAAGTAATAATATGTCTAAGATGTGTGAATTCTCCAATCCGCACTTGGAAATACCCTCTGTCTAGAGGAGGCCTTTGCCCAGTAGTGGGACATTTTAAAAATAGGCTGTTACTTTGCCTTTTTACCGACAATTGGATAAAACTTTATCGTGGGTAGATTAAATTCTCGTAGTTTCCAGGGCCTATATGCTAGCTTTGGGAAGTAGCTCCAGTCAGCGTGTATTTTTCTTAAAAAATGTTTTTATCAGTGTCGTGATAATAAAACCGTAGATTATAATTTGGCATTCATACAAATCGTCGCTTTAAATGTTGATGATTTAAAAGTGGTTCATTTAAAACTTGACCCAAGTTCAATAGTGAGACGGGGAATTAAAACAGACTTTCTCATGAATATTGTGTTTTTAGGTTACTGCAAATTGTGACTATTTAGCCGGGGAAAAAGTATAATTATTAATAATTACACAAAAATCATCAGTGCAAGTTTATTTTCACAGAAAACTACAAGAACCGACATTATACGCCTTTAAAGTGTTTTTTCGAAACAATCTTCTCCGTTATTTTATTTTAAAAACAAACTACTAATACGATTTTTATAAAAAATTGTAGGACCATCGTGAAAGTTTACCCTATCTGCTAAAAGAAAATTCAAATCAGTTTATAAGTTGTGGATATATGTACGAACATTCTTAATTTTTTTTTGGCGGAGGCGTTGATAAAAAAAAACATTCGAATGGAGAGCCTTCCTCCTTTTTTGATATCGGTTAAAAACAAATGACTAGCTGAGGATGACGTTAAATTGATTTAACGTCAAGCTCAGCTAGTAGAAGTCATTTGTTTTATTGACGATATAAATACCGGGTAACACATAGTCATTTATAATAATTTCTATAGCTTATTGAAATAAAACAATAGGTATTGCACCATTTTATAAACTCGATCGTCACAATGCAGATTTACCACCAACTAGCGTAGACAGGTACACTAGGGTTGCCAACCATACTTTATAATGACGTATCCTACTTTTTACTTTTGCATACGAATGAAGTATGTGAAAGTACTCTATTTTCAACCTTTACTGTGATACGTAGAAAAAAATACTTATTATGTGTACAGAATTATTTAGCGGTAGGTACGAAAATATTTCGTATGAAAACTCACTAATAATGAATTTGAAGTGGAGAAAAGAGAGAATAAGAGCGTCAATAAAGGATAATGCCCAAACCTAGTACCAAAAATTCTCCTGCATGAAGATCAAAATTATATATAGTAATTATTTCCATATTGTCTTTTTTTTTTATGGAACGGAAGACAAACGAGCAGACGGTTCACCTGATGGTAAGTGATCCCGTCGCCCATGGATACAC
>JAOCPS010317981.1:0-12834 GCA_025505425.1 Graphium colonna | reverse complement strand
ACTGTATATATATGCATATAAGTATTTATTATTTTTTTTTGCATTTCTTTAATACTTTTCCGGCATATTTTGATTTACACATGTCTCATAAATAAACATTATCTATCGATTAAAATTATTTGCAAGTAAAAATCTGGGGTTAAGTTACATGAAAATTTTAACGTTATTAATTGTACTGTTTTATATTATTTTAAAATGTATCATACATAAACATATGACGCAAAATGCTTAGGGTTTCTTCACAAAAATATTCAAATGTAATATGAGATAGAAAATCAACAAAATTGTACTTATGTTTAA
This sequence comes from Graphium colonna, assembly GCA_025505425.1. NCBI lineage: Eukaryota > Metazoa > Arthropoda > Insecta > Lepidoptera > Papilionidae > Graphium > Graphium colonna. The sequence continues at coordinate 12,534 of JAOCPS010317981.1, read as the reverse complement.
GTAAGTGCTGCTAAAATATTGCATTACAATAACTCAAATTTATGGCTTAGATAAAACCAAAGAAGTTGAATTGTAAATTATTGTGATATCCAAAAAATATTAATGAAATCTGACACATATTGAATTTATTTCATCTTCCGTTTTTACTTTTTATTTACTTGTATATTCATAGACAGACAAAGTTTTGAGTATCTAACCTGGTATAAGTCAATTATTTTTATTGCTTCTGTTTTTTTTAAATATCTTATAACACAAAATTTTTTAAAATTAAAAACTTTTTATGCATTTATATATTTTATTCTTTTTGTTAATTAAGAGGATCTTAGAATTTACTATTTGCTAGGCAGTAAAATTCGTTATTGATTTTGAGATAAATAAATTCTTACAGGTTAATAGCGCTCCATTATATTTCTATTAAAATAAGATATATATATTTTCATGACCAAATGGCTCTTTAACTATTTGTCAACCTAAAAACAATGTGCTAACTAGTTTGTTATAAGTTTTCTTTGTTGGTTTATTTGTAGAACAGTAAATATTTAATATAACAAGAAAAATTATTTGTTTAGTTTGAGTTTATGTTTTTCATAAACATAACTTTTTGTGAGTCAAATTTGGTTTAAATTTTCATAGAATATGTAGAAATAATATTTTGACTGTTGCGGTTATTTATGGAAAATATATAAATTTAAAACCATTTTATATTTTTTTCTGGATTACATTGACATTATTCAGCATAATTTTTTGAATAAATGGGGAATTTTTTTTACTCTGGCAATTTTTACACACACAGAGTATGCATTTTTACAAGTTGTCAAAACACACATGTCTAATTGTATGAATCAAACACTGACAATTTTGTCTGACAATGCTCCGTCTGGATTATTCTCTATCCTAAATTGAGATGATAACAAATTGAACAATTATTTTGTCTTAACTTCATAACCTTTTTAAGTTTTCGTTAGAAATATTTTTATTGATATCAGTTTTTGGTAATGGTTACTTGTATGTGCATAAGTGAATGTCAATGCAAAAAAATTTAATTGAAAAACAGTACATCCCAAGCTAGATTTTTAACAATCCACTTGAGACAATTTCAGCTCTCAAGCACTTGTTTCGCTCAGGACCTTCTATGTGAACTTCTGGCTTTGTGCTTTTCAATTGCACTCAGGGGTAGGGCAGAAGAGTACCATGAAGAATAGGGTGGGGAATTATTAACTTCTTATTTTTTCCCAAAAACTTATTATTTGCAGTACATTTTGCTTTACATGTCTTATCAGTTATGGTTCCCTATTGATTAAATTTTTTTACATTGAAATTCGCTTATGCAATAATTAACAATAACAAATATACAAGCAACCATTGCAATGATACCATTCATTTTAATTGATCACAAATACAATTGTATTAATTTTCATATTATTTTGAATTATGAAGGGAAAGATTAATTTGAAGATTATTTATATTATATCTAGATTATCTATATAGAGTTAACCTATAGAATAACCTTTAAGAAAAAAATATTATTGCATTTAGTAAATAGATTTATGAGGAATAATTCTTCATTTAAGTTTGTTTTAGCTTCACAGTAAACATATAATGCAAGTAAAGCATTGTTAAAGTAAGCTACCTAAAAGGTAATATTTTTATCACCTTTATGTCTAAAAAGCAAATCACTAATTATTTTTTTTTTACAATTTTTGTAGATTACTTCAGTAATTGGAGATTTAACACTAAAATGTGCAAGAGAAGTTAGGTGTATAGATATTTCCTCAAGTGCAGACATAAATATACAAAAATCACTGTTATCTGATAAGCCCGATATTGTTGTGGCTACTCCATCAAGAGCATTGGCACATTTAAAAGCAAATAGCATGAGGTTAAAAGATGATTTGGCTATGTTAGTTGTTGATGAAGCAGATTTAGTGTTCTCATTTGGTTATGAAGAAGAAATTAAGGAGTTGTTAAGGTTAGTATAAATCAAGGCTATTATTCTCTTCTGAACACTGGTAGTTTGTAAATGTGCACTTTAATTACATATGTACATAACATTTAGTTTTGAAAATTCTTATTTGTGAAATTATTTCATAAACATTATTATTAATTAATAATAAGCATATTTTGAAAAATAGAAATGTTAATTACTAGATTCATATTTATAATCATCACTGCTAAAAGTAATTTAAATGTATAAATCAAATAAATCTAACCACGTCATAGGTTTATGGGTATAGAATACCTAAAACTACTTAGCCTTTTGTGTACTAATTTTGTATAAAAAATAAATAAAAATCACTTGATACAAATTGAAACTACAGTTGTTATAATTAAAAACAAACCAATTTAAAATTATATTTTGTTCAGATATTACAGTCTTTAATAAAAGTTAATTTACTATTATTTTTATTGCCATCTATAAGTTACATATAAGATATTGACAAAATAGTCCATTGCAGTTTTCACTATAACAAAGAATAAAGTTCGAAAGAAGTTTTTATTTTAACAGTCCAACAGCTAAACATAAAATAAGAACTGAAAAATTCATAAAAAATATTTTTACTTTCATTGTCATGCTATTTACCTAGTTGGATGAATTAAAGGTAATAGTATTTTACTTTTTTACATCCCCACCATGTTTTACAGTTATCTGCCAAAAATCTACCAAGCAGTCCTTGCTTCAGCTACACTATCAGATGATGTCCTAAGCCTAAAAAAGATAGTCCTCCGGAATCCAGTTACATTAAAACTAGAAGAACCAGAGCTGGCACCTACATCACAGCTTCAACATTATCATTTATTTGCCGAAGAAGATGATAAGGCAGCCATACTATATGCACTTCTGAAATTAAATTTAATCAGAGGAAAGAGTATCATTTTTGTTAGGACTGTAGATCGATGTTATAAGTGAGTATTTATATGTCTTTTTTACCATGCATAATGTCATAGGCTAAACCCCTGTTTACAGTATTATCTATCTCTGTAATGACTGGAATTATTTTTAGGACATACATAAGACCAATATAAAGTAGAAGTCATAAAAACTTTCTATTTTTAGATCCAAGCCCATAAAAACTAAATTTAAGAAAAAACTAAAATTAGAATAATAAAAACTAAAATTAGAGTAGTTTTCAAATAAACAGGGATTTTTGCTACCTCAATGGATAAACTGTTCAAAAGTGGGAAAGTAGGCACAAGGGGTATTTGCTCATCACTTCAAATGTAATAAGTGTTCATGACAAACAATAAACAAAATATATTTATGATTGCTTAGTAGTAAAGATGATCCCCAATCAATATGAGTGTCATCTTTACTACTAAGCAATCAACTGCTTAGTGTACATCTTCATACTTGGATAAACAAAGCAGGTTTTTATATCTCATGAGAGTAGCATCATTTTAATAATATTCTAACATTTGCTTATAGGTTAAAGCTCTACCTAGAACAATTTAAAATTGGATCCTGTGTGCTCAACTCGGAACTCCCAGCAGCAGTTAGGTGTCTATCTGTGGATCAATTTAATAGGGGTCGCTATCAAATAATAGTTGCATCTGATGAAAAGGCTTTGGAGAAACCTGATGGAGGGCTTCTGGCACCCGATGAATGGGGGAAAAATAAAAAGGTTGTGTGTTTATCCATGATCATAAGCTTTAGTTTCTTTGTGTATAAACACAATTTTATTTATTTTTAGTAATGGATACATTAATTCTGAAACTATGGTATTATCAAAATATCTTGCAAGTTTTACCTATTCTATATATCATTTACTTCAACAATGTATTTTACTGAACTTTTTGATTTTAGTCTTATATACTACAATTTTAAAGATGTATAACAACATTGCAAAAGAGATTAACCATTTATATTGTTATGCAGCAAAAATCTAAACGGAAGAAAGACAAAGAATCGGGTGTGTCGCGTGGTATAGACTTCCAACATGTGTCAAATGTCATCAACTTTGACTTTCCACTGGACGTCAATTCGTACGTACATCGGGCTGGCCGCACCGCCAGGGGTAACAACCAGGTCAGTATGGTGTAGTCACAAATTATAAAGGCTTCTTGATGGCCACTGTCAGTGAAGCTGCATATAGATACAATGTTTCTAAAGTTATGTATGTGCAGAGCTCGGCTGCGTTTGTACTTCCTTCAACCCATATGCATTTTTATTCATTCATTATATTTCATGTGTATTTCTATTCATGTTTGTATCAATAAGGTAATTTGTTTCAGGGATCTGTTCTTTCATTTGTATCACTAAGGGAAAAGCCTCTAATGGATGCTGTAGAAGAGCATTTAAGTCAAGGTTTTAATGGAGAGAGAGTTTTACAGTGAGTTCATAGTGTCTATTATAATAATTGTGTAATAATATTTGTGTACCAATTCACTTGTTTATTAAAGAACATAATAAAACAAGGTGACCACAACATTGAGATAACTGTATCTTATGGTATATTACTGTGGGGCAGTGCACCAGATAAGTTTTTATACTGCAAAATAGAGCTGTTGGTGCAGTATATATAACATGCATATTGTGCATGACATTGGAACTTGGGATACCCTGAAATAACTTTTAAAAGAAATAATACACTACTGTTGGTATGGGCCCTTGCTTTATAAATAGGAGAGTGGATTTGAATCCTGCGGAACTTTGTGTTGTTGTTTTTGGTTGGATAGGGACATTTCAGGCTGTTCACCCAGTTGCTTGAAAATAAAGATGACCTATGGGTCGCATTGGCATCTCAGAAAAGATGACTGCCATGGCCGTAATTTGACCACGGACGATTTTATATGTTAGACAAAACATTGATTGTTTCGTTTGAAAGTGCATACAGACTAAATAGAAATAAGTACAAATTGATCTACAGATCAATCAATTGCCTACAAAAGGTCAATAAATTATTAATAAAATCCATCTAACAGTCAAACTTAGCTTTTCCACAATTTAAATTTAAAGTAAAAAATAAACTGTTAAGTAAAGCTTATTAGCTATTGCAGCATACTTCATTGACACAACTGTGTAGTAACAGTAGTAGTCTTATTTGCATAGGTTTAAAACGAACCAACTAACTAATCAGTTTATTGCTAGTTTTTATTAACAGAATGTGCGTTTCAAGCTGGTTCCGGTAGCTTATTATGAACAAGTTTTGTAATCCTTTACCTTTCATATGATATAGAAAATACTTAATAACCAAAAAATATTTGAATATATATTTACATATAAAAGTATTAATGATAATATTTTAAAATATGTACTACTTGTTTAAATTTTTAAATAAAAACAAGAATTATTTGTATTCATTTAAATAATCTGAATTCTTATCTTTTAATTGTCATAAATGCAGTCTGCATCAGCAAGAAAGTATTGTTCTTGTGAAAGAGTAAAAAATACATGTGCTGGGGGACATTGCATTGGAACATGTTTAATTTTTTATCTTGCTGTTAACACCAGAGTCAGCTTATCTTAGGTACTCTGTGTCAAGTTGCATATTTAATATATTTTAGGCTTGTAACTGAACTTTTTTTTGCAGGCGATACGAGTTTGCTTTAGAGGAGGTAGAGGGTTTCCGATATCGTTCCAGGGACGCTTGGCGCGCAGTGACCCGAATCGCGGTGAGGGAGGCGAGGCTCAAGGAGATAAAGCAGGAGTTACTCAACTGCAAAAAGCTGCAGGTGATTTACAATTAATACTAATAATGAAACTGTAATGAGAAAAAAACTGTATGTTAAAGATATTTAAGTATAGATGCTTCAACTCATTTTGGTGGATTTATGTGTGCATATGCTTGTAAATATGCATCTTCAATTTGCTTAGCAGTGACGGGTTAGGCATCGTCTTAGAAGCACGTGCCACTATCGTTTTTTTCCAGTACAATGAGTAACATAAATGTTTTAACCAACATATTAATTCTACAAAAATTATTTATGTATAACATAAAAATTAAGAAATTTGTGAAACCATATAAGTATAGGTTTAATAATTTAAAAATATTCATGTACCAAGATGTGTGTAGTATGTCTGTTATAGATTCGGATTGCACATAACTAATTTTATTAAATTTTGCTCATAATGTGTAATGCCATCCCACTTAAAATATGTCTTCTAGTCTACTGTTTGCCAGTCAGTGGTTTTTAAAAAAGTTAATGAAAGAGCATTTTATATATGGAAAAAAGTTTTTATGATTAATCTTGTAACAAACCTACAAGAGCCTAGCAGTGATTTGGAGTAATATATTCAATAATTGACAAACATATTTGCGTACAAAATTTTAATTTTAATTCAATTACCATTAGTCACGCACATTTAGCCACCTATCTATACAAACTTACACACACAAAAATCGATATGCCAAGAGAAATTTAAACATGTATACCACTAGTTGGAAGTTTTTATTAGTTGGAAGTTTGTTTAAACATGTATACCACTAGTTGGAAGTGTAGTATCATAGACTCACTTGAATTTTATTATTGAAATTTTACTGGTTTTTAGAAGTTATGTTTGTCACTCTATAAATTTGTTCTCGACTTTGCAAAAAACACTAAATAGACTGATAAAATATATTAAGACAAAATGTGTATTTTGGATTAACATACAAAATAGTTTGAAAAAAAAATTATAATTTGACCTGGTATTGAATTACACTCAATTCCTGAAGGTCAGACATTGTTAAGTTAGTACTTTTTTTTGCATTACAAAATATGTACATGCTATAACTTAATTGCACATGCAAATCGATTTTGTTTTATCATTGTTAGCTTACATTAATGTAACTTGTATAATCCTCTCATATGATGACACCATTCGTACATAATGCATTGATGAACGACTAATCTTCTCTCTGATCTTTCCACATCTTCATACCTTCAACATTGTCAAGATCCCAGTCTGCTAAAAATTCATTTTACAGGGTTACTTTGAAGACAATCCTACGGACCTGGCGGCGTTGCGACGTGACAAGGCACTTCATACGGTGCGATTACAGCCCCAATTGGCGCATGTCCCGGAGTACCTGTTGCCGGCAGCACTAAGGCCCGATGCACCAGAGGCTGATGTAGAACAACCTACAGAAGCTGCACAGGTCCCAGAAAAAACTAAGAGAAAAGCTGGCAAAACTCTCTACGGTAGTGCTAAACGAAACAAGTATCAGGTGGGTTTTACCATCATGTCATGATATATTGTTTGTTTTTCAAATTCAGTTGCATAAAGTCAAGATTTGAACAAAAATAGGACAGTAAGAACTGCTGATTATTTGATTTAAACTTTAACAAAAACTTACTTTAAATTGGTTTATCTTGAAAATTGTTGATGGTGATCGGAATGCTTTGTGCTTTAAGACTGTTAAGCTAGAACAAGCTGTTTTAGTTTTTCATTCTTGATATACTTTTATTTGTCATTTAATAAATGGCATCAACACATATAGCAAGTTGTATAGCCTTAATAAAAAGTATTGTCTCTAGTTGGTTCTGACCCGAATTTTACTTTGCAGGCGCGTCACAGCGACCCCCTCAAAAGCTTCACCCTGAAGAACCTGAAGAAGGCCACACCCGCCGGCGATACGTAGCACCTGTTAGTATTCGAGATGGACAGAAAATTACAATTTTTGAACACGACATTTAATAAACATAAATCTTACAAATTCAATGTCGCTGCTGTTTTTATATTCATGGCAATGTTTTTTTACGACGAGATGTAATGTTTGCAATAAATGTGTCTCACGTGTTGTTTTTTTCTTTCACACAGCGCGCGTCGGTGCGATGCGCGGGCTATCGACTCTATCGAGAGATCTTTATGGTTAGTTGTCGGGAACCTGGTTAGTACTGTGTTCTAAGGGACCTTGTGAAAACAATTAAATGTTATTTACACACCATTGCCAATTATGTATATGTATTTTTTTTTGTTTATTTCCTCTTGTTTTCTTTCCTGGAAATATGGTCTGCAAACCGTTTATAGAGTATTTTGTAATATTGATATGTTTAAACGGAATTTTAGGTTTTGTTTAAGTTTCTTAGTGAAGTTAATGTATATTTTAATATTGATACATTTCAATCAAGAGCATTTAGGAAATGTTTGGATTCAGATATATCGCAAACATGTCAAGGTATTTTTTACCATAGTTATTCTTTATTTAAAGGGTTATTTAAATTATGCTATATACTAGGCATGGACTGTTTCACTGTTTTTTCACTTGCTATCGGTTATATAACGTTATCGTTGCATACAAAGATAACGTTAAATAACCGGTAGCAAGTGAAAAATCACTGAAACGGCCCATGTTTACTGTATACAGGTGAGTGGTGAGTCACCAATGATATTAAAGGGGAGCACTCTGTACTCGATTGTCATCATATTTATATTAAAAATTAGGGACGTAGTTTTCGACCAATTCTCAAATAAAAAAACGAAGTGTGGATACGATGCCGGCAGCGAACAAATGTGTCCGCTAGGATGGCCCCCATGGCTTTCGTAAATAATTTCTTAACTTTTGATTAAGTTTTCTTAGTGGTAATTATCTAATATTTACAAGCAAATATATTAATATTTGCTTGTAAATATTTGATTTATTCTTTGTATATGATCCCTAAATAACATCGAATATTTAAGGTGACTCACCAGTCACATGTGTATTTAAATTTTTTTTTGGTAAATTTTAATTAGATTAATAAATTATACATAATATTATTTAACAAATATTATTTATCGTTCTCATTCTATACGCATAATAAAAAAATATTAAAAAGAATATATATAAAATTTTGAATTACATATCAAATAGTTTTCACAATCAAAATTGATAGTTAAATTTTCAATAACTTACACGCCTATTTTGAAAATACAAGTATAATATAAACTATATTGGGACACTATGCATTCAAATTAGTCCTACGAATGAACCACGTGCTTTATGTGATGAGCCCATCCTTTTTTTATGTATGAAACTAAATTTCTATAGTGTTTTGAATTTTTCCGAATCGTCAGTCGTCTTCTTTTACTATTTACGTTTAATCTTTAACTGATCAGTTTGTGTTTAATATATATTTCACTTGCGTTTTTTGATAGAAAAATTATAAAATGATTAAATCAAAAATATTAAAAGACTATATGAGTATATGAAAAGCGTGACTCTAATGTAGGTTATTTTTGTAAAATGTTTTTTTTACATCTTTTTATGCTCGAAAGCCGCTAATGAAATGTCCCAACATTAGTTTCTTACATATTTATTTGATTATTGCCATTATTTTCACATAACATCTCACTAGATATTTCCCGCTGTTTCACCCATATAATCATTGCTCTGAAGGCGATGACCATGATTTCAGTTCTAACTGGGACGATATCAAGGGTGTAACCCGTTCAATTAACATTTTTTAGCTTATATTTTTTTCTATATATATATATATTTTTTTAGTTTCAATAAATATATCAATATAGACTTAATTTCTGAAAAAAATACATTTAACTGTGTCTTGATCTAAAAATATTTCAATGGATATTCACGTTTTAGCCTAGGTGTAAAAAATATTGATTTCCAACAAAAGGAATTTCTATGTTGCTCCCGCTTTGCATGTCAACAGTTACTTAAATATCTGTCGCTTACACGTGAATGTAGAACTAGTTGGTGTTGTCTCATAGTGGCCTGTAAAAATCGAATACATTGTTGTGGGTTCACACTAACGAATCATTTACATAAACACATATAAAAAGTTGTACGTTTGGTTAATAAATCTAACTGATTTTACATAGTTATATATAATTTATGTTTCATATATTATTAAGTATCAATACTTTTCAAATTTTAATTCCTTATGATCAATTTTAAATAAAAAGAAATATTGTTTACATGTTTTGTGAATGATTCCGTTACCCAGTTGTCAATGAGTACTTTTTTGCATGCAATTGAGGATGTGTATTAGAATGTCATTAAAACATTGCATTACGGAGTAAATAACCGTGTATTACACATTTAATATTAAAGTATATATTTCAGTTTTTACCCAATTCATAAAAACTTGTTCAATTATGTTGATAGGGTTATGTCATTTCGTATTCTTTAGAATAATATAATCTGCAAAGTCACGACGCGTATTTAGGATATTTGCTATATAAGAAGGACCGCGCATGACGCTAGTCCACTACCAAAAATTATACGTACGACATATCCCAACATGGAATAGTCACAGACCAGCCGCTTCCAGCCTAAGTGCAATGGCTGGGACCAGCCCGGGGCGTCCGCCTTCTTGATCACGGTACACCCTACGCAAGGTTAGTATGCCGTTTAGCTCGTCGCACCGCTTTATATACCCGCGTGCGCGAATCTTTAAAGCATGTTCTAATTTGGTTCCCAGCGACATCTATTGTCCCCTTTAATAAATCAGGGATAGTTGCTAGGCGACAAAATAATCTCTAAATAGGGGTGTTTGTGATTTTTTGCCATTGGGTTTCGATTGTGGAAAATGTCAAAGGTAAAACTGGACGGGAAATTTAGAATAAACATTTTCTATTTGACAAATTTTTGGCCCTGAATAAATTTTTCCAGTGTTGCCTATATTATTTTGCAATTAAAAAAAAAATAAAGCTTCATAGAATATTAAAAGCTTAAAAAATTGTCGAAGTCATTATGATATTACCTTAAATAATGATTCTAAAATTATAACTTATTTAAATAGTAGTCTTGTAGTAAAAGAGGTAAAAAAATCGTGCTTCAAATATTTTTAATAAAAAAAGCCTACACATAAACTTTTTCTGGATACATAATAAGATACAATTTTTTGTAAAACACTTTTATTATTTTAATCACAAAACTTTAAATAGATTTTGAACTTCTTCTTTTTCTCGGTGGCTCCTTTGTTGTGATTTTGGTGTCGCTATGTACTCTTCTTAACATGAGACTTCTTTCTTGTAGAGAAAGTTCGTTGAAGGATTCTATTGTCGAAAACGGTCTGTTCAGGTAATAGCCGTAGGGCCCCATCTCTCTCCGTTGCCATGGGTTGGTTGTAATCCTTGGAAAAAGTTTGAATATATTTTTTGGTTATAAAATTTTACAATTGTCCACAATGTAAATAATGGAGTTTATTACGAAATATAAAATAGATTAGCAAATAAACTGTTTTAAAATAGTATTTTGAAACCGTCAATTTTACGTTAAATCATGTAACGTATTTTAATTTGTTTAATCTATGCCTGTTTTTTTTTTTGCATATGTTACTTTTCTAGATAAATATAGTCTGTACAATAGATTATACTGAGAATCGTTCAAAACATTTTTGATTTTCAGTCTGTAAATTTATTTTAATAGTCTCATTTGAATGTCTGTAAGCGACCTTGGTGACCATCTGACTTATTCAACATTTGGCGCCTATTTAATTCGACACGTCGCTTGCATTGTGCACTTATTTGATTCCTCAAATGACTTATAACAAGTACATACATACACACTTCCACGAAACGTAAAAATTGCTTCAGACCGTCTCACTTTTCCAATGACTTGATCTATTCTCTCTGTACGAGGAGACATTTCATAGAATTTGGTAAATCAGAAATATGCTTTTTCTCTAACTTTTTATGTTCAATGGCTATCGATCCACTATATGGTAAAGAAAATGTGAAAGCACATTGTGTTTTGCCTAATTTCGTAAACTCCTTTCGTTTTGCTAAAAGTATCAAAGATGTCAATTTCTTTGAACGATATAAGCATAAAAATAAATCACCATATCATAAGGGGAGGCTCGGAAGACCGCTGCCTAGTGCACATGTAGATCGCTAACGGCGTCGCCCCACACAGCCAGATCACGGATTGCTGCATGAAATGCAGTCCCGTAGACTCTGTATCCAATACCTCGTTCTGTTAATAAAGCAATAAAGTCAAGATATGGTTGTGACAATCATTCTATTACTGTGCTATGATTGAAATAATCTGCAGCAACGATTAATTTTCGCAGACAAAAGTCACTGCGTGCAGTATGTGACAAAATATCACTACAGGTAGCTGAGATCGTTGTACACGCAGCATCTACATATCCGTTACCACAATAGCCACGGCGTTAGTAAACTGACCTATTTAATTGCTGGTGGCAGTATGAAACCTAATTCTTTTGTTCGCTAAATTTTCTTCCCAACAGTGATATGTACTGCTCCAACTTATCATACAGGGAAAGACTAAAGGCCGTCGGAGACCTGGTCGGAGGCGAACTGCCTGGCTTAAAAATCTCATCCAGTGGTTCAGTAAGAGTACCAGATGACTGTTTAGAGCAGCGTTGGACAAGGTTCGAATAGCTATAATGGTCGCCAACCTCCGATAGGCGATGATACTTAAAGAAGAAGACAATGAGGCATGTGATGTCCCAATCCGGTAATACCATTAGAGTGGCAGCCCGAGCCGAGGCTCCCCCGAGAGCCCTCGAGCTTAGCCACTCACAAAACGAGGTTTAGAGGCCCCTCGGGCCAGCAGTAAGATGGCCGCGCCAAAAAAAAAAAAAAGGCATGTGACAGGACCAGGATGGTTGGCAGATGGTTCTGGGCGTTATCGTACACTTTCTAAA